>JAODUO010001428.1:60000-123380 GCA_025642075.2 Ridgeia piscesae | reverse complement strand
GAGAGCAGCAGCAGAGAGAGATAGTTAGTAGTATAGTTTTAGTAGAGCAGCAGCAGAGAGAGAGAGAGAGAGAGAAATTTGAGAGAGCAGCAGCAGAGAGAGAGAGAGAGGGGTAGGTAGGAGTAGTAGAGAGAGAGCTAGCTAGTCAGTAGTAGCAGTAGTAGTAGTAGTAGTAGTAGTATAGTACTTGTAGTAGTATTAGCAGCAGCAGTAGTAGTAGTAGTAGTAGTAGTAGTAGTAGTAGTAGTAGTAGTAGTAGTCAAAGCAGTAGTAGTAGTAGTAGTAGTAGTAGTAGTAGTAGTAGTAGTAGTAGTAGTAGTAGTAGTAGTAGTAGTAGTAGTAGTAGTAGTAGTAGTAGTAGTAGTAGTAGTAGTAGTAGTAGTAGTAGTAGTAGTAGTAGTAGTAGTAGTAGTAGTAGTGATACGTTACATTGTTTGACTACACAGACGATCTTCTCCGAACCCTCGACATCCTACAGAAGACAGTCCTCAGCACCCACACAGCCCCAGCCCCAGCCCCAGCCAGAACCACAGCTACAACCACAGCCACAGCCAGAGCCACAGCTACAACCACAACCGCAGCCACGGGCACCGTGTGAGTCGGCGGCGTTCAAGTTCGTTTACACACAGTTTATACACACATACTCTCTCTCTCTCTCTCTCTCTCTCTCTCTCTCTCTCTCTCTCTCTCTCTCTCTCTCTCTCTCTCTCTCTCTCTCTCTCTCTCCTCTCTCTCTTTCTCTTTCTTCTTTCTCTCTCTCTCTCTCACTCTCCTCTCTCTCTCTCTCTCTCTCTCTCTCTCCTACCACACCCACACACACACACACACACATATATATATATATATATATATATATATATATATATATATATATATATATATATATATATATAATTATATATATATATATATATAGTATATATATAGTATATATATATATATATATATATATATATATATATATATATATATATATATATTATATATATATATATATATATATATATATATATTATATAGTGCAATAGTATATATAAATATGTACATATACATAATATATCATATAATATTCAATTCACCAAGCCAGACGACATACAGTTCACTCAACGATTTTCTTGCTAATACTAGTTCCCCGTTTAGCTGGAGAGGTTGACTTTGGTAGTGTTAGGGTCGCTTTACGATGACGACGTGTGTGGGTGGCGATGTCCCGTGTTTGACAATTCGCGAACAGCGGGTGACGGTGGCAGATGGTATGCGTTGCTGTCCCAACCAAAGCCCGTAATTATATCACATGTACAGCATATTTCTTCGTAGCTTTGGTGTGGCAATCAATAGAAATATTAACTGACGTGAACCGCTCCACGTTTGTAAAGAAGTTACTGCCTTCGTTTCAGAGCGCAGCGACCAGGCAGTGTCAAAATCAAACAGACCGAACAAGTGGTTCCAACGAAGAACGCTGACACAAATGGTAGTTGTTTCCAGGTTTCATCATCATACTTTTGTTTCCTACTTACGCGAGGTATAATGTGGCGAGGTCGCGTTTTCCTTTTCTTAACTGATACGATGTATGTGTCCCATGATAAGTAGGATCTGCTTTCTCCGCGATCATCAGCATCAAATCAAAGAACTCACGTGTCTCCGTACTTTTAATAGCTCACGTTCATGATATTTGAATAACGAATATTGTTTATTGTCCCTCTGAACTAATTCTTCAGTGATATAGGCAGCATGGAAGTAGAATAATAATAATAATAATAATAATAATAATAATAATAATAATAATAATAATAATAATAATAATAATAATAATAATAATAATAATAATAATAATAATAGTTATTATAAATGTCTTAGTATTAAATGATGGTACATTACTCGTATCACCTCTATATTACGTTAAAGAAACTTGTTGAAATTGAAAGTGAAAGTGGTACAACGCGACGTTTACAGTTGAGAGACAGCGGGATAGTGACACGGAAAACGTACTCAGTTCACTTGCAGAGATCGAGCAGATGTTACTGATAGATCCGAAAAAGCGAGCTAGAACATTGCATAGGTAAGCTAACAAATGCTTTTTGTGTCTAACAGAACTACTGAGACTGCAGAATCATAATTTTATGGGGAGAGGTAGATTTGGCAAGAGACGTGCAAGTGCAGTTGATTTATGTTTGGAAAGGAGGGTGGTATTACCAGTTATTCTATTCCACATTCTGTGCACAAGCACTCCGAAACACATACACACATGCGTGAAAAATTACTTTCAAAAATAGGAGCAATATCGCTCACCATGACAGCTTATTGGCGGGATCAGCTATGGCCATGTGTCTACGTCGGTTATGTTTGATCCCCAGTTCAACAGGTCCTATCCGAAGGAATACTCGGTCACGCTTGACCGTCGTTGTGCACCAATCGGAAATCGTGTGACGTCAGTATAATGATCAGTTGACGTACAGATGTATAATCATTCATTATGTGAGAGAATGGAGACAACGATCGACCAGTCACAACTTGAGCGTGCACACTCTGACATTAAAGCAGTAGTAAATATAGTTATGGTACAACATCCAGAAATGTTTCAAACACAAATGGGAACTCGTCAACAAACTTTCCAAATTTGTATTCAGTCTGTTGTTAAGAAAGAGTTCGGAAAACAGAAGTAGAAAGAACAACACACCAACAAACAAACACTCGAGAACACTGAACAAACGTAATAGTGTTTCGTTTTTCATGATATAACTCATATAAGTATCACCGAACAATATTTGTGAGCGTGAATTGCGTTTGGTTGTCGTCTAGTTTGAGCTCAGTCTCATTGTGAAGGTTTGTGTTATTAGGTGCGAAGATCCGGTGCAGAAACGTCCTGCACCTGCCACCAACAAGGACAACAGAGTCGGTGGGTTGCGACATTTCAGGATGACACGTGATTTGTTAAAGACACCCGCCTACACAGACACGCTCGGACATAGCCATGCACGCACGCACGCACGAACGCTCGCGCACGCATGTACGCTAGCCCATAAAAACACGCACGTACACATGCAAGCATGCGCGCGGACATACACACGCACACACACGCACACCACACCACCACACACACACACACACACACACACACACACACACACACACACACACACACACACACACACACACACACACACACACACTGACACACACTGACACACACTGACACACACCTGTGATCCACATATGCACATCGTCCGTCCTACTTGCAGTATTCCTCACTGTATTTCTGTCACTCAGGTCCATTCGGCGACCAAGATGGTAACGTGACTAACCCTGTGAAGACGACTAGCGAAGACACGAAGGAGGACGGTCCACTGGAGACACCCGTCACGAAGTTCAAGTCAAAGTTGATGGCGAAGGACGTACCCAGTGTCTCCACCATGTAAATAGTCTCGCTTAACCGACTCTTGCTCGGCTGCGTAACTTTGCCAAGAACATAGTCTGATGACAATTATACCTTGCTTATGTAACCCTTCGCTATACTCCGCCACATATCGTTCAATACACCAGGATACCATACCATACCATACCATACCATACCATACCATACCATACCATACCATACCATACCATACCATACCATACCATACCATACCATACCATACCATACCATACCATACCATACCATACCATACCATACCATACCATACCATACCATACCACTCAAACCGAGGGTGCCAACTCCTCCTAATTTTACATTTAATATTATGTTCTTATACCTACAACGTGCATGTTGAAGGTTTACTGCCTGCCAATTTGTTTTAGTGACTTTATTAAGTTCGGAACATTGTTTGCAATTTGAAACATCCCGCCTGCAACACGTTCAAATGGTAAACAAAACATTCAGTTTCAAAACAAAATTGATATTAATTTGACAATAATGCAAAGGCGAGCAGTACCCTTTGATATTCCCATGATCTAGACAGCACACTACAAGTTAAAAAATTCTGCTCGGCAAATTCTGGGCAGAGGAGCTGGCACCCTGCCTTTAATAGAATGTGCTCGTCATCAATAAAATATCGAAGCTGGATGTTTTCTTACAGTAGTAAGCAATGGATGTAATCACGCCAGCAGTGAAAGTGTATATGGTATTAGTGGAACATGTTTTACATTGTATGTATATATATATATATATATATATATATATATATATATATATATATTATATCATTGATAAAAGTTGCACTTCTGCCTATCAGACGCAGTCCATCAACCAAAATATTCTACTATTCATGCTAATCTTTCGTGTGTCCTAATTCCAGCCGTGCTCCAAAGGGGCCAAGTAATCTAGTGAAAACTGAACACTTAGGTAGGTATAGCAACATGAGTAATCACTTTTCACGTAGCCTTATCTAACTACGTTTTCGCCATTACTAATGTTGCCACGATAAGGTAGCATCTAACTACAATAGAGCTACATTTGCCGTATGTATGTGTGAATGAGGTACCACAACAACTAATCCGACAGAGGGCGCTCTAACGCAACTAGGGTCTTTGTGCCGTGCCGTCTTTTAGTATTCTTGACGTCCGTCTTGCGGAACGCTTGTTTAAATCAGCCTACAATCAGCTGTTGAACTCGCATGACTACGACGCCTCACACATAGCTAAATATGGATACAGTATGACATGTCCGTCAATGTGAAGGCATAACATGTAGATTTATGTACATTTACAGTCGATGGAACGTCGACTGGTGGCCCGACGACAGGTGTGCTGGCTCGATGTTGGAAGGGAAGTTTAAAATCACCTATACTCTCCTATAGCTCGCCGTATGCATCACACGAGACTGCTACTTCACACATAGTTAAATATTAATATCGTATAACAAGTCCGTCAATATGAAAGCATAATGTCTACATTAATGTACATTTACAATCGATGGAACGTCGCGGAACTAGCGATCGAATTCAGTGCCAAGATAGCGTTGTTTTGGCTGTTCTGTCTATTGAGCACACATACGGCATGTATATGCAACCAAAATTAAATTCATTTAAATAAAATGTATTATTTTGATAAGTAAACACACAGCAAAATTCACCAAGTGGCACCAACCTTAATTGCGCGGCCGAATACGATACAATGTAACAGATTTTACCCGCCTAACATCGCGGACTGGCATTCATGACATTGGTTAGTGCAAAACAAAATAAAAATGAGTGTTTTGTAAGACCATGTGATCGGTTCGCGGCAAGAACACGGAGGCCATTTCTACATAATCTCAGGTGGATACAGTGGGTAAGGTTGTTATTAAGATAGAGGGTCAGTGAGATGTAAACTATTCAGTCGTAATAAATCAGGTATCGGTATCTGCAAAAATGAAGGTTGACCGTGTAGCCGCGTACCATGTGGCCGAGTCTGAGCTGTGAGTGTGTTCAAAGACAAAGACCAAGAACGTGTGATCAGTGACACGACACAATAACAGTGACGGCGCCATTTCTACTGTAAATGTGCATGTAGACATTATACCTTTATAATGACGGACACGTCACACGACATCAATATTTAACTATGTGTAAAGTAGCAATCTCATGTGAATCATACGGCGAGCTGTAGATGATTTTAAACATCCGTTCCAGAATCGTTCTAGCACACCTGTCGGGCCACCAGTCGACGTTCCATATGCTCATTCGGCTGTAAATGTACACTAATGTACATATTATGCCTTCACATTGACGGACATGTTAGACTATCCATATTTAGCTATGTGTGATATTTCGGAGTCATGCGAGTTCAACTGCTAATTGAAGATGATTTAAAAATAAGCGTTCCGCAAAACATACAAACAAATCCACATTAGTCACTAGAGGCGCTGATACGCAACAAGGGTCTAGTTGCTTATCAGCGCCTCTAGCGACTAACGTGGATTTGTGGAACCCCATTACGTTGTCGCGCTTACATTTATGCGGGCGTTATATTTTATCAGGGTAACGTTTCTGCGCATTCGCATATCTAAAGGAATGTGTATTTAGCACCAACTACGAAAGTCACGCTTACATTTATCCGTACGTTATACTGCATCCGGCTGATGTTTATGTGCATACGTAAAGAATAATATTTGGCGCCAGTAGATCAGATGGTGATCAGAAATATCCAGTAGGCAAATATCTTTCGTTTGTTGTTGAAACAGCGTTATGGTGAGTAGCTGAGTATACACTTAAAATGTGCCGTTTTCAGACATCATAACCACACGCACATGCACACCCACGCCCGAGCACCCAAACACAGGTAAAGTATTACTCACGCGCACACATGTACACACACGCTGACGGTAACACGCACGCACGCACACACACACACACACACACCGCGCCTAGAATGCATTTGTAATGTGTTTTCGCATTTGCTCCAGCCACTGCAAAGCTACCCCGCTCGTCTGCTACGGAGCCATCTGGTGCTGAGAGCATCAACCCACCACCAAAAAAGAATACCACGAAGGACTTATCGTCAAAAATCTCTCCGCCTCGCGTGATAAATAAACTTACCAGTGGAGTTAAAGCTGTCTCTCAAGGTGCGCCACATCTAAGGATAAAGACAGTGTCAACAGATACCAACTGTATGCTACTGTATGCTATTTTATTGGTGACAGCAGCGGTTCTTGGTGACAGTCTCACAAGTTCTGTTAAGCCATGAGACAGACGGTTTGTCGGTTCATTTTTAGCGACAAATCCACACAGTGATTTTTTGATAGGTCTACATCCATAGAGATGGAAAATATGTGATAGCATATGGGATAAAATGTCATAACATCCGCATTTCTCAAGATATCAAAATAGTTTTAATATGCATGTGAAGCAGAATTGTTTGCCCACATTGTATAGAACTCCTGTGTTGTATACTTATTATTGTATAGTGGTTTGTGTAGGCCACCAGAGTGCTGTTTCACAGAGAGCCGAGAGTCGTCCAATGCTCGCATAGATTTTCCATCTCTAGGGATGTAGACCTTTTTCAAAAATCATGCCACTATGAGCATTCATCTCTAAAAGTGTACCTGTTGCCCAAATGTCGGGGTATGGCTAAACGTTTCTGTTCAGACTAAGCATTTCTGAAGTAAAGACTATCATGTAAATATCGTGTGTATGCGCGCATGTATTTGTGTTTGCGTGTGCATGTGCGTGCATGCCGCGTGTGGTATGTACGTACGTATATGCATGCATACGCACGTATGTCCAGACGCATACGCATACACATACACAAATTTTGGTGCACACGCACGCACACACACGCATACACGCACACACACGCATGCACGCACACACAAACACACACATGCAACCCCCCACACGCACACACACATGCTCAAGCAGTCTGTTCACAAACATGTTATGAATATACAATTTGTTTTCCCTAGGTGATGAAAAAACCGACGTTCAGAAAGACGCTAAACCCGCCCCACGGATGCCCGTCAAGCCTACGACATACGCAAAAGTGCCATCCAAGATGGCTGACACGAAAAAGAAAACAAATCAGATTGTGGAACCATCAGTCTCAACGGATGGCCTTCCAACTGATAATATTTCTAACACGGGTTTGTCCTAATTATACACTTATAACCCAGTCGTATGGTAGCATACGTGCGTACCTTGAATATAAATTATATGATCCGCAATTCGTACATTTATCCTGCAGTAGTTGGTTTCCACGGCAGGCGGAATTGCCAGGGTAAATATGATAACTTGTTTATTGGTGTATATCATCTCGCGCGGCCGATTACCACAGTATTAGCCTTCACTCTACATTACGGTAGTGCAACGACTCCTGGCTGGCGAGAATGGTTTATATACAATGTGCTTTTTTAAAGAGGTGAACATTATTATACAACATTGTACTTTATACACTGTCTACATGTATATGAAGGATAGCAAAGGCATGCTGTGTGCATTCTTAATATACCAATGGTTTCGAACAGTGGAACATATGCAGAAAGACAACAGGATTTTGGCGTCAATGTATTAGTATTAATAGTAGTAGTAGTAGTAGTAGTAGTAGTAGTAGAAGTAGTAGAGAGCGGTAGCGTAGTAGAGTAGCAGAGCAGCAGTAGCAGTAGAGAGTAGAAAATAGAGTAGAGTAGTAGCGTAGATAGTAGTAGTAGTAGAAATAGAGTATAGTAGTAGCAAGTAGTAGTAGTAGTAGTAGAAATAGAGTAGCAGTAGTAGTAGTAGTAGTAGTAGAGTAGTAAGAGTAGTAGTACAGTAGTAGTAGTATTAGTAGAAATAGAAGTAGTAGTAGTAGTAGTAGTAGTATAGTAGTATAGTAGAAATAGAAGTAGTAGTAGTAGCATAGTAGTAGTAGTTAGTAGTATTAGTAGAAATAGAAGTAGTAGTAGTAGCATTAGTAGTATTAGTAGTATTAGTAGAAATAGAAGTAGTAGTAGCAGCATGTAGTAGTATTAGTAGTATAGATAGAAATAGAAGTAGTAGTAGTAGCATAGTAGTAGTATTAGTAGTATTAGTAGAAATAGAAGTAGTAGTAGCAAGCAGAAGTAGACAGAGTAGAGAGTAGTAGTAGAACAGAAGAGAGCAGAGTAGCTAGTAGTTGCAAGTAGCAGTAGTATAGAGACACAGTAGAGCAGAGCAGTAGCAGTAGTAGTCAGTAGAGAGAACAGACAGTCAGAGAGTCAGAGCAGAGAGCAGCTAGAGACAGTAGCAGAGCAAAAGAGCAGCAGCAGAGCAGTCAGCAGCAGAGCAGAGAAGCAGCTAGCAGAGCAGCAACAGTAGCAGCAGCAGCAGTAGCAACAGCAGTCAGAGAGCAGCAGCAGCAACAGCAGCAGCACAGCAGCAGCAGACAGCAGCAACAGCAGCAGCAGTAGCAACAAGAAGTAGTAGTAGTAACAGTAGCAGTAGAGTACGTAGTAGTAGTAGCAGTAGTAGCAGTAGCAGTAGTAGTAACAGTAGTAGCAGTAGCAGTAGTAGTAACAGTAGTAGTAGTAGTAGTAACAGTAGTAGTAGTAGTAGTAGTACAGTAGTAGTAGTAGTAGTAACAGTAGTAGTAGTAGTAGTAGTAACAGTAGTAGTAGTAGTAACAGTAGTAGTAGTAGTAACAGTAGTAGTAGTAGTAACAGTAGTAGTAGTAGTAGTAGTAGTAGTAATAGTAGTAACAATAACACTATCTTGTTTCAGGGACAGAAAGTACCGAAGTGACTGAGACAGACGCTGTGCCTCATACACGGAAGAGATGGTCACATTCTGTTCCGGGGTACGGAGTTAATTTTGTTACAACACATTTGTGATTAAGGTGCCATAGAGAGATCATGGAAACAGTCACGATTCCAATGTAAATACCCTGAACAATGCAGGTTTTTCGTCCAGTTTGTATTTCCTGGGTACGCGATCAACCAGACGTGATATGGCTGACGTTAGGAGTTCTTGAAACTTAACAAAGCTCGTTGGTATGTTCTGAATATGGTGTACATGTGCGTACTTAAAAGATGTATTCGTGTAGTTGATGAGGTTTTCCTAGGTAATGTATTAGAGGAAACAACCGGAATAAATAGGTACTGAAAAGGTATTGCAGATCCACTGTTGACTAACGTCTAAAATGCCCCAAAATATAATATTTTCGATAATATAGCGAGCTTTTAATTATCAATACATATCCAAAACTAGTATGCTAAAGAATGATGGCTTTCATTTACCGATAACTTTACCAAGTAGTGTTCACATGAAATCTTTTATTATCTTTTAACCACTGCATTCTAATATATTACGCGTCTTTCTTTTAACTGATGTATACAATGAGTGTTACTTAGTATATCATGCCACTGTATGCATTGTTGCTATCTGTTTTATTAGACATTTTATCCTTCACTATGGTTGTGTCTTTAAAGTTTTATATGTGAATGTATGTACGAATATGTATGTATAATATTTAATGTTTCTTCTCCGGCAACAGAGGCTTAATAAATTAACAATAATAGCATAGGCTGGTAATTATTTCACATAGCATACTTAATATACAACATGAAATATCAGTGATAACAGAATGTATTATTTTCACGTTCAATGCAGCAAAGGTCCTGTTTGAAATCACTACGCTGCCTAATTGCGGGTAGAGAAAGAAACATCTTTCCTTAAAGACCTAATCGTAATGTATAAACTCAAACACCCAGGGAGACATTTGCCTCCTTCCGTGATTCCTGCATTACGCTAAATATATTGGACATGTTTGTCAATCTATTGTAAATTGAGACTTGGTCGGACACCACGTGTGTATTTCTTCTGACAGCCCGTACAAGAGCATGGCCCCGACCGTGAACAGAAAGAGGTTCAGTTCCACAGCGTCGGCAGCTACCATTGCGAAACAAAGTAAGTCTGGTTCCCTATGGAACGACAGCCGTGTTGGCGTATTAGCATATATACTATTATCTATATATATATATATATATATATATATATATATATATATATATATATACTTTTATATATATATATATATATATATATTATATACTTTATATAGTATACATGTATAAGTATATATATATATACATACATACATATATATATATATATATATATATATATATATATATATATATATATACACACATGTAATAAAAATATAATATATGTATATACATATAATTAATAATTATATATAACACAACATAACACAACAAAACACCTTATATGGTCTTAAATAACATTAATCATATTAAGACATTGGCCTAGATATGTAAATAAAAAAATTGATGTATTGTGTATCTCGCGTTGATGGATTAGTGACTTGTTAATAACACCCTAAAGCTTGTTATCATGCACACTCGATACGTTCTAGTAACGGACAATACAGTTGCACCATTTATCCGTATTGCAGGCGAACTCATCGTAACGAAGGAGACATTTTTCGACGCCTTTGAAAAGGTTCCTCTGATCACCGTAAGTATACAATGTCTTGTTAATCGAGCCATTGACGTTTCTATATAAACAGTGAGGTGCAGGAGTGTGGCCCACCTTACGCATCTCACGCAGCGGGGGCTCATTGAGAACAAGATGCAATGGCTGTAAGATCACCTGCTTAGATTCAAATTCAGTATCAACAACATCAACAATATAATTTAAGGTGGCTATTAAAAATACATTATTACTTGGTAAAAAAGGTCATTATCATGCAGGGATGAAAGTATATTACTATATTTTATATTTCATTACATCAAAGCATATTGCATTGCATTCGCCAAATTATTGAAGTCACAGTAGTCTATATTGTTGTATATCCGTTTAATTATGCGTTCCTTAGATGACGTCATTTGCTGAACTGCCCAAGAGGATGTTGTACATACAGCGGATACTTGCCAACAGGCGCTCCCTGCCCAGTTTCGTGATCGAGTCGGTGAGTAATATTTCCTTTCGTATATCCTGTACATGCAACTTCTTAGTTGGCTGCTGTGACTGGCTGCATTTGCTCGTAATTACCTCAAGGTACTGTTGTGATGGCAGGTGTTCATACAGGAATCACGCATGTGTGTGTGTGTGTGTGTGTGTGTGTGTGTGTGTGTGTGGTGTGGGTGTGTGTGTGTGGGTGTGTGTGTGTGTGTGTGTGTGTGTGGGTGGGTGGGTGGGTGGGGGGTTGGGGGTGGGTGGGTGTGTGGGTGGGTGGGTGGTGGGTGTGTGTGTGTGTGTGCATACAGTCGCGCCTCGTTATAACGCGGTAGTTGGGGTCCACGAAATGGAACCGCGTTGTAAACGAGGTGCGTTATAGATTATATTCCGCCAGGGGCGCCACCACCCCCAAAACGCCACAACAGCAACCAAAGCCAATGTGCTGGTTGCGCGGTGTATGCGTGATTTATAAAACTAACTGACATTGAAACCAACGTAAATGTGTATTACGTTAAAATAATATACACTGTCGAATGTTGAACTGAGTAAATCTTGCGAATGGTGTACAGTTTTGAAATAAATTCAGAGCCAACGCGCCTCGTCTGGCGATGCGAACTGAGGCGGAGCGATAACACAGTACGCGGTCGCGGTCTAAAATAACCTTGAACTCAGCAGCCGAAACGCACAAATGAATTGACATGTTGCCGAAATCGGTCAAATATTAATACTTATACTAATTGCGCTCACTGTTGGCTTAATTTCATCTTTTAATCAATCCCAAAATATAAATTTAGATCGCACATTTACCGTGCCGATTTATAATGCAATTCACGGTGGTTCGAGGCTACTGCGGTTCACACGCAGTTGACGAATTCGTATATTTGCGCACAAGTAAATGTTTTTTCGTATACGTAGTGAAGAAAACATAACTTTAGCATGTCATTTCAGTACCATAATTATTTTTTGTCACCGCCCGATTCGTAAGCAATTTAATTGCCATTTACAAGCCGGCGAAGGCGCCCGTTCGCGGAAGCCACAGTGAACGGGCGCCTTCGCCGAAGCCACAGCGAACTGGCAGGAGACAACACGATTGATATCGGCGCAAACAAACAGGACTTTGTACCAAATTTACTGTGCCTAAAGTTAATTAAATGCAATCAAAGGAATTGGTAACGTTTTAAACAAACACTTAAGAAATTACCACACAAATCAAGCGCTGGTTACACAATAGATCGGTTTGAAAAACGATTGGATTGGTGCCGCGAAGCCGACGGCAGACGGCAGAGCAAAAGCCAGGGGCACAACAAACAACGAACTCAGCAACGCAGTTGTACTTCTGTGTTAAATTTCTTAATATCAATAAATTGTTTCTAGATACACCTGTACAAGACAAACATGAGGACTTCATAAAAATAAGTGACAGTTAATTACAGCGTTATTGTTAGCTGTAGCGCCCATTCCCCCCTGGCGGCAGAAATTCGGGGTCCACGACCGACCGCGTTATAGCCGATTCGCGTTATAGCGAGTCGCGTTATAGCGAGCGCATGTATATATATATATATATATATATATATATATATATATATATATATATATATAATAATATATAATATATATATATATATATATATATATATATATATATATATATATATATAGATATATAATAATATATTATTGAGTCTAATATAGTCTAATAATAAAACGTGCTTAATCAGGCGGAACTATTATTCAATCTGTAGGTAACAATTTATTTGTTTCTTGTTTTCTAATAAATCACTTAATACTTATCATCGATTTTTCTTCTTCCGCCACTCAGTAATCTTGCTCTGCTTTCCCCACTCAGTGATCTTGCTCTGCTTTCCCCACTCAGTGATCTTGCTCTGCTTTCCCCTCTCGATGATCTTGCTCTGCTTTCCCCACTCAGTGGTCTTGCTCTGCTTTCCCCACTCAGTGATCTTGCTTTGCTTTCCCCACTCAGTGATCTTGCTCTGCTTTCCCCACTCAGAGGTCTTGCTCTGCTTTCAGCGACTCAGTGATCTTGCTCTGCTTTCCCCACTCAGTGATCTTGCTCTGCTTTCCCCACTCAGTGATCTTGCTCTGCTTTCCCCACTCAGTGATCTTGCTCTGCTTTCCCCACTCAGTGATCTTGCTTTGCTTTCCCCACTCAGTGATCTTGCTTGCTTTCCCCACTCAGTGATCTTGCTCTGCTTTCCCCACTCAGTGATCTTGCTCTGCTTTCCCCACTCAGTGATCTTGCTCTGCTTTCCCCACTCAGGTCTTGCTCTGCTTTCCCCACTCAGTGATCTTGCTCTGCTTTCCCCACTCGATGATCTTGCTCTGCTTTCCCCACTCAGTGATCTTGCTCTGCTTTCCCCACTCAGTGATCTTGCTTTGCTTTCTCCACTCAGTGATCTTGCTCTGCTTTCCCCACTCAGAGTCTTGCTCTGTTTTCCCCACTCGTGATCTTGCTTGCTTTCCCCACTCAGGTCTTGCTCTGCTTTCCCCACTCAGTGATCTTGCTCTGCTTTCCCCACTCAGTGATCTTGCTCTGCTTTCCCCACTCAGTGATCTTGCTCTGCTTTCCCCACTCAGTGATCTTGCTCTGCTTTCCCCACTCGGTGTCTTGCTCTGCTTTCCCCACTCAGTGATCTTGCTCTGCTTTCCCCACTCAGTGATCTTGCTCTGCTTTCCCCACTCAGTGATCTTGCTCTGCTTTCCCCACTCAGTGATCTTGCTCTGCTTTCCCCACTCAGTGATCTTGCTCTGCTTTCCCCACTCAGTGATCTTGCTCTGCTTTCCCCACTCAGTGATCTTGCTCTGCTTTCCCCACTCAGTGATCTTGCTCTGCTTTCCCCACTCAGTGATCTTGCTCTGCTTTCCCCACTCAGAGGTCTTGATCTGCTTTCCCCACTCCGTGATCTTGCTCTGCTTTCCCAACTCGATGATCTTGCTCTGCTTTCCCCACTCAGTGATCTTGCTCTGCTTTCCCCACTCAGTGATCTTGCTTTGCTTTCTCCACTCAGTGATCTTGCTCTGCTTTCCCCACTCAGAGGTCTTGCTCTGTTTTCCCCACTCGGTGATCTTGCTCTGCTTTCCCCACTCAGAGGTCTTGCTCTGCTTTCCCCACTCGGTGATCTTGCTCTGCTTTCCCCACTCGGTGATCTTGCTCTGCTTTCCCCACTCGGTGTCTTGCTCTGCTTTCCCCACTCAGTGATCTTGCTCTGCTTTCCCCACTCGGTGTCTTGCTCTGCTTTCCCCACTCAGTGATCTTGCTCTGCTTTCCCCACTCGGTGATCTTGCTCTGCTTTCCCCACTCGGTGATCTTGCTCTGCTTTCCCCACTCGGTGTCTTGCTCTACTTTCCCCACTCAGTGATCTTGCTCTGCTTTCCCCACTCAGTGATCTTGCTCTGCTTTCCCCACTCAGTGATCTTGCTCTGCTTTCCCAACACAGTGATCTTGCTCTGCTTTCCCCACTAGGTGATCTTGCTCTCCTTCACCCACTCAGTGATCTTGCTCTGGTTTCCCCACTCAGTGATCTTGCTCTGTTTTCCCCACTCAGTGATCTTGCTCTGCTTTCCCCACTCAGTGATCTTGCTCTGCTTTCCCCACTAGGTGATCTTGCTCTGCTTTCCCCACTCAGTGATCTTGCTCTGCTTTCCCCACTAGGTGATCTTGCTCTCCTTCACCCACTCAGTGATCTTGCTCTGGTTTCCCCACTCAGTGATCTTTCTCTGGTTTCCCCACTCAGTGATCTTGCTCTGGTTTCCCCACTCAGTGATCTTGCTCTACTTTCCCCACTAACAACCTCGCCTTCTTTCGCTCTCAGTCAGTGTTGGTGTGCAACTAGAGTTAGTATCGCAACTGTCAGCAGACAAGTTGGTGGAGCCGCCAGCCTGTGTAGTCTACAGCCAGCCTGTGTAGTCTACAGCCAGCCTGTGTAGTCTACAGCCAGTCTGTGTAGTCTACAGCCAGTCTGTGTAGTCTACAGCCAGTCTGTATAGTCTACAGCCAGCCTGTGTAGACTACAGCCAGCCTGTGTATTCTACAGCCAGCCTGTGTAGTCTACAGCCAGCCTGTGTAGTCTACAGCCAGCCTGTGTAGTCTACAGCCAGTCTGTGTAGTCTACAGCCAGTCTGTGTAGTTTACAGCCAGTCTGTGTAGTCTACAGCCAGCCTGTGTAGTCTACAGCCAGTCTGTGTAGTCTACAGTCATTAACGTGCTCCTGTGGCTTGTGTCTGTCTCACAGCTGAAGCAGGTACGCGCCCTGGCCATCGCCAACGACCCAGCCGACGAAAGGTTTGTGCGAAGCATCCGCAGACTTGCCCCGGCCATACAGACTTGTCTCAACAACAGTCCCAGTTGCAGTGTCGTCAAGGAAACCTGCATCACAATCGCGTAAGTGTCAACGTCGTGGCGGTTATGTTTTATACAGGCCGGAGTTGGTGAGGAAAACGGTGTGCCAATTTGCTTAAAGAAAATGTAAATCTTCTAAATATTTATTTATATTACCAACACAACACACACGTATATATATATATATATATATATATATATATATATATATATATATATATACATGGGTATAATGTTACATTACATTTCATTACTTAACAATAACAGTACATTAAATCACTATGCTACACTAAGCTACACTACACTATACACAGTATACACTATACTGTAATGCACTATGCCATGCCATGCCATGCCATGCCATGCCATGCCATGCCATGCCATGCCATGCCATGCCATGCCATGCCATGCCATGCCATGCCATGCCATGCCATACCATACCATAATCCATACCATACCATACCATACCATACCATACCATACCATACCATACCATACCATACCATACCATACCATACCATACCATACCATACCATACCATATACCATACATCAATGATATATTATATTGTACGAATATGCATTACATTTCAGTGTTTTAGTATGTAAACACTGAAGTATAGATAATAAACACCATCATTTTAATTACCAGTATCATCACTGAACTCATAACTGTCGCCAGTATGCTCATCAGTACAAGCTTGGCTACGTGTGAGCTGTCATAAAGACAATGGTACCGCCGTACGACGTTGTGACATTGCATCGTGCAGGTTTCTGTCGGTGCGTCTGGGCGAGAAGTTTGACAACTTCGCTCTGGCCATCATACCTGTGCTCGTCGGCCTGCTACCGAACGGAACCAAGGTCTCTTCGACGTCAGCCGGATTGTGCATCAGCATTATACTGGAGGTGAGTTGGTTTCCGTGATGAACTTCATGTGCTAAGACGTGTTCTCATAAGTTGGCTCAGAAAAATGCATAGCGTTTCGTTGAAGTTCAAATCGCCTCCCACCGAAACTACGTGTACAAATCGAATTAATTTACAAATATGAATGATATTACTTTGTAAAGATGTATTTTAATGTTGTTGTGTTTTTTGTATACATGTATTACAAGTATTGCATGTATACATGTATTGTATTGTGGTGGTGTTGAAGAGAGTGACTGATAAGTACAGAACTTCTAGCTTACCCCATTTCCGTGTGTGTGTGTATGTGTGTGCGTTGCGTTGCGTGCGTGCGTGCGTGCGTTGCGTTCGTTGCGTTGCGTTCGTTCGTGCGTTCGTTCGTTGTTGTTAGTTGAGTTCGATTGCGTTAGTTGATTAGTTGTTGGTTGGATTTGGTTGTTGGTTGGTTGTTATTGGTTGTTGGTTGGTTGTTGGTTGGTTATTGATTGTTAGTTGTTGGTTGGATTGGTTGGATTCGTTGTTGTTGTTGTTTTCGTTCACATTTCATCCCATATGACTTCGATTCGGTTACGTCAGAACCCAAGTAACGCAAGTACCAGTCGAACCCCAAAGATCACTAATTCATGTGACCTCTCTTTACCTATATTAGTAAAGTGAATTTTCAAGGCCGGTACCACGAGAAAATCGTGGTTTCGAGAGGATTCAATCGAGTAAAGGTCGTCATCAGCACTGACAGCCAATATGGAACATAGGCCTCTATTCTAGTGAACTATTACATGAAACAATCATTTAAATTGTTAAATTATCTTAAAGTCACCGCAGTCTATGGGTTATGATTTAAGATTAACAACAAGAAGAAAATCAAATTTACACATTGATCAATTGATTACTTTATTCAATAGGCCTATATTTACAAAAGGGTTTGTGTCCATGATAATGATCGTTGCTGTTCAGTTGCTTTACTCCCGTAGGATTGCGTGCGCAGAGTAAATTACCACAATCCGGATACTACGTAGGGGGGGGGACGCGTGTAACCAGAGTAGATGAATCGAAGTTGGCCCCTGATGCAACATATACCAATCCAATGCCCGGATGTGATGCTTTTGGAAGCCATTTTGGCTTCCTCAAAATCGCAAGTACTACACCGCAGAACGTGTTGGCAGGTGATGGTCTGAGCAAATACGAAACACTTTGTGCTTTTCTTGAGTATTAGAATTGCTATGACCATCGCTTTATAAATTAGTGACGTAGGATCAGCTGAATGTCTCCACTTATCCTAACTGCGATAACAATGTTTGCCTAATTTCATTTCAGAATCTGAAATCAAACAAGCTCATACCAGTCATCACAGCCTACTGCTCGTCAAATGTGAAGGTTATTCGCAGGTAAGGTTGACGTAAATTCTAATGAGTAATTGATTACAACAATGTGTTGTCTTAATATAATGAATTACTGAACAATGATTTGAGTAATGTTTAAACAGTCTACTCTTGTAGCACGTAATAAATTGAGTAATATGGTAGTATAGTATGTTATGTGTAGGATTACCCGTAACTTATTTAGAGTAAAAACACATTTTATTTTACCCTGCTCATTTGCCAGACATTTCTTCCAAATAGTTTTTTTATTTCTTACACCTTCGCCACACTTCGCCACATTTTCACTGTGCATCAATAACCAAATTACTATTTACGAATCTTTGGTGCCATTATGCCACGTTCTGGTGGTATGAATTAACTCATGAATTAACAATAAAATCAATACTTACATTGAGTTAATTTGCAATATCATATACATGCTGAGAAACCGTTTATGGTAGAGTTGCCGGCGTTGTGTAAGCTCAACTGCGGTAATGATCACACTGGCCGACATAACATTTTCCCTCCATGCAATGTACTACTTCCGGTGGTTGCGACAGGGAGTGTGCATCATTTCTGCTCAACATCCTGCGCGACTGGCCGAAGCCTGTCGTCGCCCGGTTCTCGGCGACCTGTATACCGATGACCGTGAAGCAATGTCTGTATGACACCGACCAACGCACGAGGAACATTGCAAAGGAGTAAGTAGAATCGGCTGCGGTTGATCGTTAATGATAACAATAATTCAGCGACTTCTTATGCGCTTGAAGACGCATCAATAGAAATAAATTAAATAGGGTTGATCCACCGCAGAATCGACAAGCAGTATACGCCTTGTCAACCGATGGACGGACATGTCATCGCGCTAAGGACATGCGAGGTTGTTATGACATGTTTCTAAGTTTTAAGAACATTATTATATGTATAAGTCGAACTGCAGCAACGTTCACTTTATTTTAGTTGGACCCAGATTATTCTAACAACCATCTGACCTTGACCATAGCAACATTTACCTCCTCCTCTTATGTTACAAGTTTATTTCAAGAGAAACAATGGGTATATAATTAAGTTACGTAGCTGACCACATGATGATAATCTTCGTGATTTATACATGTTAAAATGATGCGAATAGATGAATAACCACAGACCGTTCAATATGCTGCAATACAATATGGATTCGGGGAGCAAATTACTATTGGGTTTATAACACTAATCTACACGGGCGTTATTAAAAGATCACATTATAATTGTATTATTATTTATTACTCATTACTTATTATTTATTGTTTATTATTTAGTATTTAATATTTATTATGTTAACTTATTACTCATTATATATTATTTATTGTTTATCACTTAGTATGTAGTATTTAATATTCATTTTTGTTTTTATTATGTGTGATTTGTTATTTTTGTTATCAGTAATAATAAAATAATATATATTATTTCATATAGCACCACATCCGTAATTGTTCGAGGCGTTTCACAAAATATTACTATTACAATACATCAAAAGAATATTTTATACAATAAGACGAATACTAATATTTTAAAATAAATAATATATATATATATATATAATATATTATTATATAATATATATATATATAATATATAAATACAGTATTAAATAGCGTAACGTTTCTACAAATTCATAAGTGAATAGATAAATTACATATTAGTCATACAAAATGCATGCTAATCAATCTAGCAAATAATTCCACAACAATTATATTGATAAATGAATGTATACGTATGGTTAATAGTAGTAAATAATTTAATAAATGTTAAAGACAAAAATAATAATAATTACGTAATAATAATAATAAATAAATGTGTCTAAATCCCACGTCAGCGCTTGTTAACTAATTCGCCATCATTATAGTCATCGACACGTTGTTACTGGACCATTTGTACCATTTCAGTGTCTTCTGTGAGTTCGCGAAGAGCTACCCGGTTTTGGCGAATGGTCTTATGACGGAGCTAGACACGAGGAGGAGACAGTTGCTGACCAATGCACTTCGGTTGAATGACCAACACATTGACCTAGAACAGGACGCGCTACCACAGAATACGGAGAAGCTCGACACGACGCAGAAACAGCAGGAGTAAGTTGTTTCTTACGTTACGCAAGGACATGCACAGACCACATTATGTGCCGTTACATGACACTGGTATATGCTCAATGTAGGTGTATATAGCTAATGTAATATAGCACCGTTGTATTTGATAATGCAGAGACAACGTTCGTAGCTCTCCCTACCTGTTCTGTCTCTCTCTCCCTCTCTCCCTCCCTCCTCTCTCTCCAAACAACATGTTTAGATTCTGATAGCATATATATATATATATATATATATATATATATAGTGACCTGGTTTCGCCTACAGGGCTAACGACACAGAAGATGTCGACGAGACAGCAAAGAGATCAAGGCTAGACAAGTTCAAGGTCACGAACGGTAGGAAATAACCGATACACTAATTGATGACAGCAGTAATTGCAATGGGACATCCTCTTTCGGAGAGGAAAAAGAATAGTTTTCTTGTACAGACAATACAAGAAAACTATTCTTTTCTTGTCGACATCAAATTGCCGCGTCTACCAATAACTGAATGGCTACTCATAGTTTGTTCGACCAAAACAGGTGGACACGCAATATTGTTGCCTAATTTTGCTCAATTGTTCTTCGATCTTTGGCACATTTATTTAATATATTTTATTTGCATTTAAATGATCTTACTCATAGATATCGCTGTCACCTGATTTACCACAAATGTGCTCATTTTAATTGAACTATGTTCCCGAAACATCACAAGACAACATATATGTCCTGTTTCCTTCACGTAGGTGGCAGTTTGAGCAAACCTGCAAAGACGACGACGACGTCAGATTCAAAAGTGTTGCAGACGTCAAAATCACTAAGTACTGATTTGATGGTCTTGTTGTTGACGCATGAATGTGTACGTGTTTCTGTGCGTGTGAGTACGTACGTACGTGTGTACATGTGTCACGCATGTATGTATGCATATATGCATGTATATATGTATGACCCTATGTATATGTCACGGTGTGGTGGGGATTCTCGTTGGCTAAATCGTGTTCAGTTCTGGATTAATTAATAGCGCATCGTGTGTTATTGAGAATAGCAACATTGAACAAAGCAACACAGAACAGTGATAACAAAATAACTTTGTATTACACGGTTGTACAAAAAGAAACCATTCCCGAACCAACAGTGGAATGCTCTATCTATCCTATGGGTTAACGCCATTTAGCCCTACACGTACGAATGTTTTTCGGCTCTGATACCTGGCTGATATATATATATATATATATATATATATATATATATATATATATATATATGTATATATATATATATATATATATATATATGTATATATATATATATATATATATGTATATATATATATAATATCCATATAATATATTATATATATATATATATATATATATATATATATATAGATATATATATATATATGTATATATATATATATATATATATCTATATATATATATCTATATATATACATATATTATATATATATATATATATATCAGTCCCCATACGGAAGCTCCCTTTGTATGTATATATATATATATATATATATATATATATATATATTATAATATCATATAATATATTATATATATATATATATATATATATATATAGATATATATATATATATGTATAATATATATATATATATATATATATATATATATATATATATATATATATATAGTATATATATATATATATATATATATATATATATATATATATATATATATATATATATATATATATATATTATATATATAATATATATATATATATATATATATATATATATATATATATATATATATATATATATATATATATATACTATATTATATATATATATATATATATATGATATCATATATATATATAGATATATCGTCCTTTCCCCGCCTGAACGGAAGCTTCCCCTGCTCATGCGTGGCCGGGTGTCGTTGCATGCTCACTGCTTCGGTTGTCGCCGCCACGTCGGCTCGACGACCCAGTCGTCGTGGTCAGTCCACACAGCTTCGCCTCTATGGGCAGTGCCCCATGCCCACTGGTTCCGTCGTCGTCGTCGTCACGTGCACACTGCTACAGTCGTCGTTGCCTCGCCTACGTCACTTCCGTCGCCGCTGTTACGTGCATTCTATTCAAACACGTATGCTCTGTCGTGCCCCCGAGATGGAGAATTTGGCGTACCCGGACTCGGACCTCTCTCTACACAACTTGTGCACGTCATGCTTCGGTAATTTCAGATTCTTCGGATCGGTATTTCACTACACGTGGTCAATTAAGTTGTACAAGACTTGCGACTCGACTTCGACCCGACTGCGATGTAGGATGGAATCTGACTCCACTCGGGCCAACGACTGGTGCCTATATGACTCGAATAATCATGCACACCGTTGTTTGAAACTAGTGGCGTAGCCGGAGGGGGGCCAAGGGGACAATGCCCCCAATCCCGGAAAATTAGAAGGGTGGGGAACTTCATGTAGTCACAAAGTACAAAGGGTTTAAGGATGCCTGCATAAAACATTAAATCTGGTGCCATTAATCTGGTGCCATTAATCTGGTGCCGTTAATCTGGTGCCGTTAATCTGCAGCTATAATCTGCTTCCTACTGTGTGATATCGTGATTGTTGTTTACTAAGAAGAATTTTCGCAGACAATGGACACCGCACCAGGTAGCATGCTCTGTGTATCTAGAGGCTGGTAGTATCGATGTAAATACGAAGACATCACCGCAGATAACGCTGCAATCTCGCGCGAACATTTACAGCGAAGCAGATAGTCGTGAAAAAACAAAATGGAACCGTGGGCTGTGAAACATCTGAGACAAAGATCGTACAGACAGCCAATTGACAATCACTGATCGTGTACACCACCTGAGTGCTGTGCATTATCTCGGTAATCATGCAAATACGGTTCTGATATGAATTTGATTTAACCTTCCGAGAGGTGTTTCGAGAGTCGACTCAAAATTATCATAGATGACGCGATACTCAAAGAGGCGCGGTTAGCACGTGAATCGGAGAATCACATTAATGTCGGTCCCGCCTCAAATAACCACTGAGGACGACAAGCACCCTGGCAGTGACCTTTCTCAATGCCAGCATAGAAAGGTCGGTTTGGCGTAATATTTCTGAAAAAGACAGACTAATAATGTTGAAACCACACTATATACGGACTACTCGACGCGACGCGACGCAGCCCGACCCGACCCGAGCCGACTCGAAAGCTGGCGACTTGACAATAAGTCTGCCTGTGCTTCCCAAACGATACTCTGCATGTCTTCTGTCTAAAAGTATGATTGTCATAAAGCCCAGAGCGGCCCATGCCTCTACATTTGCCTCGACTGTGGTATTCAAGATGTTTCCACTGTTCGACACATACTGTCACACTCAATCTCAATATATAACAGAGTTAGCCACCAACGTGTGTTTGTGTGAGACACACCTCTAAATTATATATACTTGAAGCTTATCTAAATAGACAGTGAAATAATCCCTGTATTGTTAATATGCCAACTCTTCAGAGGTAACTGTCGTCATGCCTTCAAGCTGAGTGTACTTGCACTTCTACAACAAAAGTACTTACACAATCTGTCCCCCTAAGGCTGTATACTAGATTGTCTAACGAAAAAGGAAGTACGATTTAAGTTACACAAATAACAGAAATGCTACAGTGTATATGTATGTGTGTTGTGCGTGTGTGCGCACGTGTGTGTGTGCGCGTGCGTGTGTGTGCGTTTGTATGTGTGTGGTGTGAGCGTAGCGTGCGTATATATGTTTATATGTTTGTATGCGTATATGTATGCATTTATGTATATATGTATGCATGTAGGTATGTATGTATGTAAGTATTGAAGAATATATATGTATATATATATATATATATACGAATATATATAATTATATATATATATATATATATATATATATATATTATGCATACATACCTATGTGTGCATGCAGTACGCTAGCATGCATGCACACACACCCAAACACACACACACACACACACACACACACACGCTGTCTAAAAGAAAAACACGCCGGCGTATTGAATTCATATGAGTGCGCAGCCAATGCAACCCATACATTTCATTTCTAAGTCATGTTCGATTGTTCCTGAAGCACAGGGAACTGCGCTAGAGAAGAAACGCCGTCCAGTGGCCGTGACACCGTGGGGTTATCGCGGCACTAAGAAGTGGACGAGCGTTGGCGGAAAGACCGGGAAGCCGGTGTCACCTGGTAGGCAGCGGTTTCACTTTCAGTCTTGATATTTGACCATTTTCAGGGAAGTTATCGCAAGCAGAAGGTATGTTTGTTAATGTAACATAACTGTTTTTGTGAACATGCGTTACAGTTTAAAGTAGGTCTGGCTAAGTAAAAATATTTTGAAATTTGTTCTGTCTGACCCCCAGAGTTTAACAAATGGGAAAAGATTTGTTGTAAGAAAACATGATATAGCGGGTCTGTTTGAAAAATAGTGTTCCTAGAAATTAAATAGATGCCTCTGTGTGATGTTATGTTGAGTGAATGAATGTATGAATGTATAAATGTATAAATGTATAAATGTATAAATGTATGAATGTTTGAATGTGTAAATGCATGTATGTATGTGTGTGTGTGTGTGTGTGTGTGTGTGTGTGTGTGTGTGTGTGTGTGTGTGTGTGTGTTGTGTATGTATGAAAGAATGCAGTTTATATCATATATATATATATATATATACAGTATATATATATATATATATATATATATATATATATATATATATATATATAATATATATATATATATATATATACAATGCATCAATAAAAATTGTTGAAAAAAGATGTCATTTGTTTAAACATTCAGCGTCCGCTGTAAAACGCAACCGGTTGCCTAGCATGATTCCGTCGCGTGCAAAATCTGCAGCAGAACGTCCGATGTGGGCCCGGGAAACCGCAGCGGCAGCTGAAGACTCGTCGGCCCGACCTCGAGCGACGTCGTCGGGGCCGTCGGCAACTGGGTCGCCGGCAACCGCCAAATCACTGGACGACAAGAAGGGAGACTCAGCGAAAGGAAAATTGCTGTCGCTCTCGCCGACGCTCCATAAGTTGAGCTCTTCCAGCAAGCTGCAGAACAAGAGCGTGAGTCCGACCACATCCCCACCCAGAAGCAGGTCTGTGTCAGCCGTGAACAGGCTGAAGGAAGGGTTGAGAAAAGATGCGCCAAACAATAGTTTGCGAACACCATTTAGGTCGAGTCAGCTGACGTCCGTTCCTGTGTTTAAACCCAGAGCGGTGTCTGCCGAAGCAACGCCTTCTTCGTCTTCCAAGAGCTGGGTTCCTCGCCTGCAATCAGGCACGGCAACTAGCATGAATGTAGGACGCGTGGCAGTCGCGAAGAATCCGCCGACTGATAAGCCGGTAATTCCGCTGAAGTCGAAAGTCTCCTTGTCGTCCTTGAAGTTATCGGAGGCCTTTGCGTTGAAGAGGCGACCGAAGGACTATTACACATCGATGAAGCCCAGCAGCAATGTCCCCGTCACATGTGCACGGAAGCCGCCGCCGTCACCGCGAAAGTCAACCTCGTCCGTCAGCGTAGAGCTGTTTCAGAAGTCAGTCGCTGGTCGATCGGTGATTGCGGTGAGAAAAGACGCTGCGCGACCAGGCGACAGAAAACCAACAAACATGTGGCATTGGCGAATTGACGTGCCGCCAGCCTCCACATCGAACACATCGGAACGCCTGCTGTCTACTCCGCGTATAAGCTTCGCAGAGAGCGCTCCCTCGAGTGCGGGGTCGCCGCCGTGCAAGGAGAGGTTCAGCTCTCACTTGCCGCGCCGGCAAGGCGAGCGAAGGTCCACTGCGTCGTCGACGAGAGAGACAAGTGAGACTAACACGCTGGTCACACACTCGACAGCGAGTTCTGGAGACGTCAGCGCCGTGGCGCATCTTCTTTCCCCGGCCATGCTATCCAGCCTCGCGTCCCTGGTTCCCTCCAAACGCGCCAGCAGGATCGCTCGCGCCGTCCCTTCCTCGTCGGCTGACAGCAGCGATGTCACCCCGACGAGGAGAACGACCGTCGAGGTAAATGGAACTGTTTACTGATTTATATAGCATCATATTTAATAATACTGATAATAATGACTTCTTATGCGTCAATGGCGCGACTTAACCTACGGATTAAGCAATCTTGTAATTGTATAAGAATGGATTACATTTATAATAATGTACAATATAAGCAAATGCCGAGTGGAAATTAATGTAAACATAAATAATACACAGTGCACGTATATAATGTAAACAAAATTAGGTACATAAATACATAGATAGACTGGGTAATTAATATTCATAAATAATTTTAAAATAATAATATTAAGTATATAAATAATATAAAACTAAACCAAGTATTTTTATAATTTAGGTACAAACATCCGACATGGTTTGAGCAATTATCTAACCAGTGTAAAACTATAAAACATATTTACCAACTTGTAAGATGTATAACTATAAGTAACTTTTTAAACACATAATGGGTGGTTGTGTGCATCAGCATTTCCGATCCAGAACTGGCGTAACCTCAGGTGACAGAATGTCGAGACTGAGTTCATGACCTCTGCGGTGACTGTGCTACGTAATAAATCATTTCTGCGCGCTGTAGCGGCGACCTATTTTTCGACCCCCTACGTTGCGCACTAGTTTCTTGCGCGCACGTGTTCTTGCCATTTCTCTCCACGACGACCACGACGCAGAGACGTGTCGATAGCGAACTCAAACACTGCACGAACTGCATACATATATGCCATTATGAAAGTGTGATCCACACCCACACCATGACAAATTTATTCTACACACTACCCCTATGGGCTCTCTACATTACATACACGATTTAAACCGTATATATGTATATACTTAAAAATACAGTTTTATTTTAAGTTGTATTCAAAATATAGGGCCTGCCTACAAACTACCGGGGGGGGTATGTCAATTCGGGCACATTACATCCTAGAACATTCAGCTAGCAGACAGTTACATACATCCTAAACCGCCCGAGATATCTATCTGTATGTCACGAAGACGCGGGGATTAGTATTTAATGCTGCACGTACTATAGACTGCACCGAAAATCATGGCTGTAACGAAGTCATAACATGCACAACGCTTTGAGACAAGGACATTAAGAATACACTGTTTATAAATAATTACAAGTAACGCTAATTGTGAGGTTTTGTTATGTTTATTAATGATAATTGCAAGAAAGGAAACACATCAATAAATGATTAACGTAAACTATAATATGCATGGTTCACGCATAGGTTAATTCGGCAAACACCGTATTTACGCTGATCACAGCAGACGTTAACCTTTGACATGCATGTACGATGTCCATAAGCAACACTCAAAACAACGTGGAACGGCATTCTGGACCGTATATACATTCCAGACTGGCTAGCCGCGGGCCGAAACGTCGCGCTAACCTTTGACATGAACCGCTAACCTTTGACATGAACCGCTAACCTTTGACACGTACTAGTCATGCGCAGTATGCATAGAACGATTAAAAACGGAAGTAGAATGACGTTCTGGACCGCTCGACGTTGCAGACCGTCACACTGACACATGCTCTGAAAATGAAAAGAATGAAACGTCAGTAGACATATAATAATACTTATATTTTATATAGCGCTACATCAACGATTGTTTATTTCGCTTCACAACATACCACTAGTCAAAATACATAAAAAGGATATCTGCATACAAATACTAAGATTTTAAATTAAATAATAAAAAAATGTGCAAATGTATATAAATAACTACTATTAATACAGTATTAAAGTCGTAGCGTTTCTAGAAATAAAGAAATAAATGCATAAATAAAAGACCTTTTAGTCATAAAAAATTCATAATAATCCATCTAGCAAATAATAAGGTACAAAATGTATAAAACATTAATAATAAGAAGAAGAAGAATTACGTAACAGCAATACTAATAAATAAGTATATTTATGTATTGATAATAGTAATAAATTATTTAGGAAAATAAATTAATGTTCATGTCGAATTACATTAATATTGTATATAATTCGAAATGCCACTGACAAATCCAGGTGGCCGAGCGACCCTCGCGGCGATCACCGAGCAGCGGCGACGACCGTCGACGTCGACGCGGCTCAGTCGACGGCCGTCCTTCGTTCGCTGAGCACGTCTCGGCGAGTGAATCGTTCACGGACGGCTCTCAGGGTTCTCAGCGTTCTCAGAGCTCTCAGCACTCCCAGAGGTCTCCGAGGTCTCACAGCTCTCAGAGGTCTCACAGCTCTCAGAGGTCTCAGCGTTCTCAGAGGTCTCAGAGCTCTCAGAGGTCTCAGCGCTCTCAGAGGTCTCAGAGCTCTCAGAGGTCTCAGAGCTCTCAGAGGTCTCAGCGTTCTCAGAGGTCTCAGAGCTCTCAGAGGTCTCAGCGTTCTCAGAGCTCTCAGAGCTCTCAGAGGTCTCAGAGCTCTCAGAGGTCTCTGAAATATCAGGACTCTCGGAGGTCGTCGGAATCGTTCCAACGTTCGCGGCCCCGGTCGGACGCGTTGATGTCGCGGAAGGTTCGGAGGACGCGGAGCGAGGATGACAAGGAGGACGGGGTTCGATCGCGCGCCTACGAGGAGGACAGCCTCGAGTCGCACAGCAGCGGCAACCTCGTCGAGTCGGCGAGGTTGAGTTCGAGCGCAGACAACCTGCAGAACACGAACGACCTCTACCGCAACATCCAACTCGGTAAGACGCGCGATTCTACGAGCTCGCTGGCGCATTGGCTGCTTTGATACGTTGGCAAATTGTTTTCCAGGAAGGGTATCAGCTCTTCTGCCCAGTATTTGCCGAGCAGTGATTCGTGGTAACTAGAACGTCAAAGGGTATTGCGATTAACTCTGCTCACCTCGGTATTATTGCCAATTGTTTTGTTTAACTGACGTTATTGTTTTGTTTTGTTTAACTGACGTTTTGTTTACTGTTTGTAGGTCACAAAAAAGAATTATTGGATAAGCAATCAGTCTAGGAGCTGGTCCCTCGCTTTAAAAAGAAGCACTACGTGGGCCGTGGTGTTGTGTGTGATCATACCGAAAAAAGAAAACGATGACTTTGTGGTTGTGCCACCCGACGAGTGAAATTTGTATTACCGAGAAATAAATCTGTCATGGCGCCACCTGGTGAGTGAAAGGCGTATTACCATATATTGCGCCAAGAATTAATTTAGGATTGTTTGACGTCCTAAAATGACGGCAGTAGGGACGGTGAGGTGAGAGTGCTGGTTAACAACAGGTTCTTACCTTGCAAATTTACCTTGCACGTTATACAAGTGATAACTGCAAGTCATTGCATGGGGTAGGTGCTGTATAGCAACTAAGATCTGAACAAATTACGCAAGTGTGTGTGTTAACTAGATATATGTTACCAGCAGTGTGAGGTATTTGCTTGCGGTTACTACGTCATTGTCCATAGCGATTCCCCTTTTGTCGTATTGTTCGCACCATGTTCGTGTAATTTGTCACCACGGTAATACGTCCATGTTGCAATCATGTCTATCCTAGGGGGACTAAACAATTACTGGGTAGAAGTAAAGTATAAGAAACTGTGTTAAGGCCGCGTTGATTCATTCAGCCGTGAGAATAACCTTTACGATGAGGATATATGAACGGTTACGTTTCCCGACAGCGCTGGCGAAAGGAACCTTCATACCGAAGTCGTCCTCCTACGAGAACGCCTCCTCCACGCCGAGGTTCTCCCGGCTCGACCGTCAGTCGCCGCGTTGGGTGTCCAGTGAGAGGATGAAGAGCCTGCCCTCGCGCTTCCGCACGGGCCGCAGGACTGCCAGTGCCGGGTCATCGCCCCGCAGTCGTACGGCGGACGACACGAAGCACGTCGACGAGGAGATTGGCACCAGGCTGACGACAAGTGACCAACGCGGTGACCGACAGGAACAGAAGAAAGCTGTCACGGCTAGCCGGAAAGACCGGATCAGCGGAACATCATCGCAGGATCAGGAGCAGCGAAACAGAAGGACGCCCGACAGAGACGTGTCTCCACAGCACACGCAGAAGGCCCGAAGGAGTGATGAAAACGCTATTCACATACACACGAGGTTCGTAAAAGTCGAACAGCGAAACGACCGAGAGCTCCAGAGGAGCAAGCTCAACCTGGACCTGGAGGAACCGGTCACGGAAAACGTCCAGACGAAACAAGCTTCGCCTAGAAGTCGCCATGACGTTCAGACGCGTCAAGGTAAAGAAGAGAAGAACGATTCATCGCCCCCACCACAAAAGACCGGTTTCCGTTCAATCTCCGCCAAGAAGCTGCGGGAGTTGTTTTCCCCGACGCTTACCGAGACAACCACCTCGGAGAAAGAGACGCCTACATACTCGGACTCCATAGAGAGCACCGAAGACGTCTGCCCTGTCATGCCGCGGCGCAACTTCGCGCAACGACACCGATCGTGTGTGGAAAACGCCAGCTTCGTCAGCAGCCACGCCAAACCCCACGACCGACACGGCGCCAGCGCGTCGGCGTCGGACGGGACATTTTCGAGGAGGACACACACCGTTACGTTTGAGCGTACACCTTTCATCTTTCCGAGTGGTTCTGTCCATCAGAGAGCCTCTCACGCGCGGAGAACGGAGCGTCCCGCAAAGGTGATCTCGCAACTTTCTCCTGCCAGTAACGACGCTTCGGACGTCGGCATTTCGCTACAGATCGCATCGCTGGAGTGTTTCAGTGGATGCAACAGTATCCGGGCATCGAAGGACCGCTCACATCCGTCCGGGGACGCCCAGTCACGCCCACGCCACCGGGAAGACGAAGCGGAGGAGAAGGCGCAAGAGGACGAGCAGGATCCGCTCACCATCATGCAGCTCTTCACCCGAAAACTGGAGCCGCAGACCGACGCGCACCAAAAGGCACGGCGCCATTCGTCGCAGCAGATGGGCGTCCTCTCGAGTCGCAGTCGCAGCTTGTCTCCCATGAAGGACGATCACCAGACGTCCACGCGAAGACACCGACACAGCAAAGTTGAGTTCAGCATGGATGAGGAGAGAGGGAAAGGCGGGGAGGAGAGGGAACTGAGGAAGGAAGACGAGGACTTGAAAGCCGCGTATAGCCACCGCCAGAGCACGGAGGCGAGAGAGGGGCACGCACACGAACAGGGGCACTCGTCGCAGGTGACCATCAAGATACCCGGGATAACGCTCCACTCGAGGGATATCAACGTGACTCGGCCGTCGGGTAATAGCACTTCATGTTCACTTCATGTTCACTTCATGGTCACTTCATGGTCACTTCACGGTCACTTCACGGTCACTTCACGGTCACTACATGGTCACTTCACGGTCACTTCATGGTCACTCCATGGTCACTTCACGGTCACTTTGTGGTCACTTCATGGTCACTTCATGGTCACTTCATGGTCGTTATTGGTCACACTAAACATTCGTAGAGTGAAAGGAGTCACTGGAAGTTATGTCAGTATAACCAAGTCAACGACCTGTTTGAGTGTGGATGTGCGTGCATGCGTGGGTGCATGCGTGCGTGCGTGCGGGCATATGGATGTGTGAGTGTGTGTGAGTGTGTGTGTGTGTGTGTGTGTGAGTGAGTGTGTGTGTATTTTTGTGTATGTAACAGCACGCCACCCATGACTGAAGCAGAGTAGACGTATATGTTGTGTTTTTAATATGTCATGCCACTGCTTTAAGTTTGATACCTTAAATCATATAAACGAGACTGGGAATGTGTAATAGTTTCACTTGTATTAAACATAACTATAATGTGCAATTCCTCCGTTGTCGTTCACAAGTAACACTCAGTAAAGCTAAAACGTAACGTTCTTTGTGTTAGCAGGAGCAGCGTCAGACGGGGAGAAACCAACAGACATGTTGCTGAAAGCCCGAACTACCAGTCCTATCATGCTCACAGTGGCGCTGCCTGGTAGATACCACAGCGTGTGGCACAGTATACATATATGTGTACATAGACATACACACACGCACACACACACACACGCACGCACACACGCACGCACGCACGCATGCACGCGCGCTCGCACACACACACACACACAAATGAATGTTAGCGGAGTGAATGTATGTATGTATGTATAACTCTGAAACAAAAACTATTTTCTGCATCGTTAAATAGGAAAATGTCCAGATATGCAAAGTCCAATAAGATCGTTAATATCAATGTTAATTACATCCAGATAAGGACTGTGAGAGCTGAACGTTAACAAACGTCAGCTAACGCGGATGTGTCTTAAATGATTTTCCCGTTCTCTTTAGCCGTTCGTGTATACACTATTAACATTACAGTACACCAGTTGTTATTAAGTGTATAGTACATTGTCATCACCGTTACCTGTTAGTAATGAATTACTAGTCGGCACTCAAGTACATGGTCTTGTTAGTTATTTTGTTGTTGGAAATGCAGTCGTCAGTTCGTGTAAATGTGAACTTACAAAAAGATGAGGCGCCACAGGGTGCATCGATTGATTTAAATCGCTAACAGTCCATCATTATTCCGCGCTGTTACAGGTTCTGCAAAATCGACGAAGGGAATCATTTCACACGCGCCGCAGAACATCAACAGCAGGGAGGAAGAGAACGCGATAGAGCCGAAGGGAATCCCATTGCCAGATGAACTGTTCGAAATAGGTACTGGTTTCTGTAGTAGAGAAAACCATGTTTCTTCTTTGCCACACGAGGGGAAAGTCAAAAATGTATTCGACAGCATCACACACATGTGATGTTTACAGGAGGAGAACACGTTAATAAAACACAGTTCCCAAAGCGAAGAGATATTAATTAGAGCAAGACTTGTCGACCTGAGAATTGAGACCTATTATCTTTGCTCCCAAGTGTGTGCATTATCCCCCTGAGATCCATGTTCTATTCGTCATTCCAGATTGTACGCTACTCATGCCCCCTGAACAAGAACCAAAACAAGCAGTTTATTTGAGACCCTAGAAACTAATAATACTTTAAAAAATACAATAAAAATAATCAGTAGGCATATGCATATAATGTAAATATGCACGTATTGTAATTATAATATAACCGTGCAAATGTCCATTATTTTAAACCAGTAACTAATATAAACAAACTGTCAGTTTTATAACGTGTAGATGTCAGTGTTTCTCATTAAGATATAATGTCGCCATCACAGGAGAAACCGCAATTATAGAAAATTACTTTCTTATCTTGTTGGACTATTTCGTTCACATGTCTATCTTATTGTATAAGTTGTAGATTTACCTGACAGTATTTACTACTATAATACAACGTAACGTAACGTAACGTAACGTAACGTAACGTAACGTAACGTAACGTAACGTAACGTAACGTAACGTAACGTAACGTAACGTAACGTAACGTAACGTAACATAATTAATATAAGCCAACACATAAAATGTATGTATATATTATATTCGAGTACTAATTTATTATATTTTAATACTAAATTATTAATAAGTAGACGGATAATCTATTTAATATAGTGTCCGTCTACTAATTAATAATTTAGTATTAATTGTCTTGGCGACATAAAACCCAGTTTATAAATGTACATGTGTGATTATATTTTCTCGGCATCAAGTGTTTATCTTGGGTTGTTAGTTGTTGACTTGTTCAATTCAATTCAATTCAATTTATTTCAAAACACACAACATTAAAAAGCAAGCAATACAAATACAAATAATAATAAGTCACAGGGTACGAATAAAATACAATTAAGAAATATGTTTTGAAAAGGAGTAGACATGAAGTGAAACACTTATATGTGTCTACCCCTTGTAGACTACCTTGGTGCATGAAAACATTCATTTAACCGATCGTGACCCTCTTGTCTCTGCAACTTATCTCTATTAGGCTAAAGAATTTGTATTTTGCACGGCAGAAACCCCAGGACATTTCCACCACTACGACTTGAAACCCCGACTTGGCGACATCAAGCTAAGGCGCAGCCAGGATTCAAAGGTCGCCAACGGCGGAAGTGACGCGGAATTTAGCAGCGACGTCACTGCAAAAGATGGCGGCGCCAAATTAGAACGAGAATTGAAGAAAAGACGCGGGAATAAAAGCGGAATGACGATGGGAGGTAATGTCGGTTTTAGTTCCTATTTATGAGTAATTCTAAGGATTATCTCTAAAGCAAACTACAAACTTATATTGTCGTTTAGTCAATTCAACAGTTTTATTAGTCACGTTTTTGGTAATGTCTTGAAAAATCAAACAATCCATTACGATATGCAAACTTGTTTGCGTAAATTTGATACTGTTAGTGGTATGCTGAAATCTTCAAAATATTAATTTATGCTAATTTGAACTTGTTAAAATTATGTGAGAAAAAAACGGGCGAACAGGATCCTGAACAGAGTATTGGCTGTAATGTGCAGTTAGAATATTAAAAATTTCAGAAATTACAACAGATATTTAACAAAAGTACCCACAATAACTGTGTCGAGGATCATAACACGTCTGAATGTGTTCTCATTGTGTACACGTAATCGTGCCACAGTCATTGTTCAGTAGACCCAACCTGCAAATCTCTGTACGTGTCTTCAGAAATATTCGAATCAATGGAAAAGAGTCTCCGTTCTTATGCTCCGGTAAGTAATATAACAATGGGGGCATATGGCAAAAAACCCTTAAAGTGTTTTGTGCGCGCGCGCGCGTGTGTGTGTGTGCGTGCGTACGTGCTTGCGTGTATGAGGGAAAGTTAAGGACATGGATAGAAAGCATTTCTTTAAGTGCTATGTTATTATGTCGATGGGATAGAAATAAAAACTGTAACCGACCCGCCTTGGATGCCAGCAGTATTGGCTCATCCCACCATGAGGCGCCACTTGTCCTCGAGTCATTGCGTTCTTATTGTTGTGCTCGTGCGCTACAGTCTACCGCGACTAGATGTCACAATGGACTTCTCGGTTACTTACTAGTTGAAAAACAAACAGCATTTATTTGTATTTAATATAATATTATGTAGTTGAACAGTACTCTAGGTCAGCCAATGTGAAAATACGATAATGAGTACACAGTAATTTGCAATTAAAAAATCTCAACCATTGTTGAGAATGTAGCATTTTGCCCAGTAACAGTTGGTCACATATTCGTGGGAATGTGGATATGGCGGGGGCAGGAATTTTGCTGTACCCCAGTGAATCTAATGACAACAACTCCCTCCCCCAACCCCACACCCCGTCAACAGAGTTCGATACTGCGGAAGCAAAGTTATGCCGAAGCTCCGGTTATCTTATCAGCCTCCAAACCCAATAATAATCGTGTCATTGTTATTTCATCGTTACTGCCGTCGCTCCGCTGCATAAGCTCGCCGAGAACACGAGAAGACAGTCTGGTGACAAATATGCTTTGCTTATGTAACCCTTATGTAGTGTCACTGCCCGAAGCCGTCAGACGGCATCACTGTTTTGGATTAATTCACAGGTTTACAAGTGCACATAATGTACGTATGCTTTTGATAACAAAATTAAATTATAACATATCTGCACACACCGTAAAAAGTAGAAAACAGACAAATTAGATAAACAAATTAACAAAGAATTTTCTTTTGTATGTGACATGTTTCAGTATAAGTTTAGATTTTAATAGGGTTTTTTAAATTTAGTATATTAAAACTATATCCTTATTTGATTTGTTATATCAAATTCGGCATTAGAACCAATCAGCGTCTCTAACCTATCTGGCCGCCCTGGTGGTAACATTGGCAGAACATTAAATCCCCAGCCAGGCGGATGTGAGGGGCTAAAACGTGCTGCCACCTCACGGTGTCTGGGTAACCAAGGCTACTGTTCAGTTTGCTTGCACTGTCGACCTCTTTACTCAAGGACAAACGATCGGCAGCATATTCGAGCCGTCCACGTCGCCACGTGACTGCGGACGAGAACGAGAACGAGGACGGCGACTCGGACACGTCTGGCGTCGTGTCTGACGTCACGTCGTGTGGCAGTCAGGAGTTGATGGCGAATGCGGGTCACACATGGAGTAGTGGTAACAGCATGCGGCAAATGAAGCCAAACAAGGTACGTGTGTTCAAATGGACCTAGTCTCGCTTAACCGACTGTCGGTCGGCTGCGTAACTATGCCGAGAACACAGTCTGGTGTTCTGCCGGCTTTTGAATATTATCCGCGTGATCTAAACAATGCTGCCACCTCACGGATACTGGTTAATCCTGCCGTAATTTCTATTTTATAAACAACTGCAAATTTGTATTTCTATTTATTTTGTGTTAATATAAGCTTAATTATGAATAGTTTTTATAATACAGAATTATTTGATAAAAAGGTATCCTTATTTAATTTGTATGCTATCCGTGTAGGGCTAAACAATGCTGCCACCTCACGGATACTGGTTAATCCTGCCGTAATTCTTAGTTTATAAACAACTCTAAATTTGAAGTTTTACTTATTTTTGTGTTAATGTAAGTGCTGTGTTGAATACTTTTCATAGGATATCATTATCTTGTAAAAGTATATCGTTATTTAAATTTTATTTCATAGTTGGCCTGAGAGCCAATCAGCGTCTCTATCATGATCTGGTGTAAGGCCGCCCTGGCGGTTACAAATGCAGAGCATTAGTTTTCCAGGCATAGTTGAGGGCTTAAAAGTGCTGCCACCTCACGGAGCCTGGGTAACCGAGGCTAAAATAGACCATCAAACTTCCAGGGAATGTTCCATGATCCCATGGGCTCGGCCTTTTTGTAATGCCACGTATATGTCAAGATTTTCACCATTGATTATATAATTAATTTGTTCGGAACGTAAAACGTAAAGCGCGTAAAACTTAAAAGTATCTTGGCTATCACGGGAACCATTTTCGCTCGGCGAACACCATTTGGGAAAATTGGCGCCTGAGTCGTGGACTGAGTAGCTTGAAACATAACGTAGACCTGGCACAATACACTTAGACACACCTTCTTGCCAGCACCATAGCAATAGGACCATTACTTGACATTGGTAATGGTGTAATCTAACTATAGTAAGCGGTGCATGAGAACCAATCAGCTACGAGAACAAACACGTTGTGAATTCTCCAAAAGATTCGTTCAACACTTCGACGACATATCCTTGAACGTTGTGTCAGGTGATAGTGTAGCCAAAACTGGACTAACGTGCTGGGTGTTGTTGACTGGCCAGGTGGGTGTTTTGAATGCGTAGATAAATGTGTTGGTGTTGCAGATACGCCGTGAACACACACTTACGTCTTCCTCGATAGTCGGCTACGAACACCGGCCGACGATCCGCAAGGTACGTCAGCGTGCACTTGTTGCAATTCCTTTATCTTCGTCGTCATCACTGGGCAGCCGTAGCATACTGCGGTTGGGCGAAGGCCTCAGCATGCGTCTTGCGCTGTCCTCTGTCTCATCGGTCTTCCCCTAGGTCGTTTCCCTTCGTAGGATTGGCCCTCGGTCATCTCGTAGTCTACTCACGTGACTAGTTCCTTTGCGTGTTCACTAAATAAGCAAAATCGCGGGCGCACACACGCACGTACTTACACGCATGCACGTGTATTATGTTATTATTGTATATGACATATTACACCAGCTATGAAGTTATGTCACCTGGTTGGTAGTGAAATTATCGATCGAATATTCAGTATCAATTATTTACCTATTCTATTACCACACAACACAGCAGTTGTTATAAGGAAGCAAATTTACTGCCGCGATTTTTCTCCCCCCCCCCTTCGCATTAAGACATTGAGATTGGAGAAGTTCGTCGTCTGTGCTGTGTGGGGTTCTTGCAAATAGAAGTAAAACATATAACATAAAGAAATGAAGAAAAAGCATACCATGGACACTGAATGTTAAACCTAGATCAACAGACAGTTGTTTATAACACGACTGTTTAGTCTATCCGTCGCAGGCGGCCAACTGTGAGTGACGCTTCGGTTTAATAAGTACAAATTAGTTTTTGTTGCAGACGTTGGCTGACACACTGCGCCGAATTCAGAACATCTCGTGGGGAATTCGCAAGAAGGGTTTTATGTCGCTGAAGAACCTACTTAATAGCAGTTCACATAGGCTTCTGAAGTAAGTGGCGCCACGCATGTGTGCGCTTCGTGAAACACGTGTCGGCAACACTGATCATGTAAAGTAAAATATTCCAGAAATAATGAATCAAATCTATGTTTTCAAATAATTATCTTTATAAGTTTTTTTTATTTACGTGTATCTTACCGTTTTTTCAGTCAGTGAATACACGCATACCTTGTGGTCTCTGCAGTGAATACACGTATACCTTGTGGTGTCTGCAGTGAATACCCGTATACCTTGTGGTGTCTGCAGTGAATACACATATACCTTGAGGTCTCTGCAGTGAATACACGTATACATTGTGATATCTGCAGTGAATATACGTATACCTTGTGATATCTGCAGTGAATACATGTATACCTTGTGATATCTGCAGTGAATACCCGTATACCTTGAGGTCTCTGCAGTGAATACACGTATACATTGTGATATCTGCAGTGAATACACGTATACCTTGTGGTCCCTGCAGTGAATACACGTATACCTTGAGGTCTCTGCAGTGAATACACGTATACATTGTGATATCTGCAGTGAATACACGTATACCTTGTGATATCTGCAGTGAATACACGTATACATTGTGATATCTGCAGTGAATACACGTATACATTGTGATATCTGCAGTGAATACACGTATACCTTGTGGTCCCTGCAGTGAATACACGTATACCTTGTGATATCTGCAGTGAATACACGTATACATTGTGATATCTGCAGTGAATACACGTATACCTTGTGGTCCCTGCAGTGAATACACGTATACATTGTGATATCTGCAGTGAATACACGTATACCTTGTGATATCTGCAGTGAATACACGTATACCTTGTGATATCTGCAGTGAATACACGTATACCTTGTGATATCTGCAGTGAATACACGTATACCTTGAGGTCTCTGCAGTGAATACACGTATACATTGTGATATCTGCAGTGAATACACGTATACCTTGTGGTCCCTGCAGTGAATACACGTATACCTTGAGGTCTCTGCAGTGAATACACGTATACCTTGTAATATCTGCAGTGAATACACGTATACTTGTGTCCTGCAGTGAATACACGTATACCTTGTGATATCTGCAGTGAATACACGTATACATTGTGATATCTGCAGTGAATACACATATACATTGTGATATCTGCAGTGAATACACGTATACCTTGTGGTCCCTGCAGTTAATACACGTATACCTTGAGGTCTCTGCAGTGAATACACGTATACATTGTGATATCTGCAGTGAATACACATATACCTTGTGGTCCCTGCAGCGAATACACGTATACATTGTGATATCTGCAGTGAATACACATATACATTGTGATATCTGCAGTGAATACACTTATACCTTGACGTCTCTGCAGTGACTACACGTATACATTGTGATATCTGCAGTGAATACACTTATACCTTGACGTCTCTGCAGTGACTACACGTATACATTGTGATAACTGCAGTGAATACAACTATACCTTGAGGTCTCTGCAGTGAATACACGTATAGCTTGTGATATCTGCAGTGAATACACTTATACCTTGACGTCTCTGCAGTGAATACACGTATACATTGTGATATCTGCAGTGAATACACATATACATTGTGATATCTGCAGTGAATACACTTATACCTTGACGTCTCTGCAGTGACTACACGTATACATTGTGATATCTGCAGTGGCTACACGTATACATTGTGATATCTGCAGTGAATAAACTTATACCTTGACGTCTCTGCAGTGACTACACGTATACATTGTGATATCTGCAGTGAATACACTTATACCTTGACGTCTCTGCAGTGACTACACGTATACATTGTGATATCTGCAGTGAATAAACTTATACCTTGACGTCTCTGCAGTGACTACACGTATACATTGTGATATCTGCAGTGAATACACTTATACCTTGTGATATCTGCAGTGAATAAACGTATACCTTGAGGTCTCTGCAATGACTACACGTATACATTGTGATATCTGCAGTGAATACACTTATACCTTGTGGTGTCTGCAGTGAATACACATACCTTGAGGTCTCTGCAGTGAATATACGTATACATTGTGATATCTGCAGTGAATACACTTATACCTTGTGGTGTCTGCAGTGAATACACATACCTTGTGGTCTCTTGCTTATCAGAATGGCGGATAATAGAGGTGACTTTTATTATTAGGATAAACGTGCAAAGCACCATGTACCCGTGTCAAAAGCCTGCTCAGAATAACATTAAAATTATATATGTTAAATAAATACTCTAAATCAATAAGTTAAATAACTAACTTAACTCAGTTATATATGTAGTAATATATATATATATATATATTACTGTTTTGGATTAATTCACAGGTTTACAAGTGCACATAATGTGCGTATGCTTTTGATAAAGAAATAAAAATATCTATACACAATGTAAAAAGTAGAAAACAGAAAAAATTGATAAATAAATTATATATATATATATGTATATGTATATATATATATATGTATGTGGCTGTGGAATAATTTTCTGCCAATGTTACCGTCAGGGCAGCCAGATAGGGTAGATACGCTCATTGGTTCTAATGCCAAATTTGAAATAGTAAATCAAATAAGGATACACTTTTAATATAACACTATATTATATAAACTATTAAAATCTAAACTTATACTGAAACATGTCACATACAAAACAAAATTATTTGTTATCAAATTTGTCTGTTTTCTACTTTTTACGTTATGTATAGATATGTTATATTTGAATTTCGTATATATTCTGTGTTACTTTTTATCAATTTTTTCTGTTTTCTACTTTTTACGTTATGTATAGATATGTTATATTTTAATTTCGTATATATTCTGTGTTACTTTTTATCAATTTTTTCTGTTTTCTACTTTTTACGTTATGTATAGATATGTTATATTTTAATTTCGTATATATTTAATTATATATATATATATATATATACTACATACATGCATGCATGCATGCATGCATACATACATACATACATGCATACAAATTGAATACGCAAATAAATTCAATAGTTTTAAAAATAAGAAGCCAAACAAATTATTTGTTTAATGTAATGCACCTACATGCAAGCGCGCAAACAAGGAAGCAGCCAGACAATGATATTGGTTTGCAGTTCCCTTGAGCTCAAGAGGGTGATCCGAGTACTGATGAAGATGTTCCAGGACACAGACAACTCTGCAGTAAGTACTGCGCCAACTGTGCCAACGTCGTTACAGGCTTACGTCTTTGTTTTTGGCACCTGCAGCCTAAGTGCCGCGCCCTGACAATGAACATGGTGTCTGTGTTGAAACGGTCGATCCCCTCACAAACCACTAATATTTGTGAAGGGGAAGATACCCTGCAGAATCATCTATATGAGCTGGCGACATTGACAGTATTAGACACTTGTGTTAATTTGATTTTATGCTGATGATGAATTAAATCAGGTTATAATCAGAGGATGTGAAGAGTCCTTATGTCAGCCACTCAGTCAAACAAGTATCTTGAGCCAAAGGCGCATCTGAAGGGTTAAAAAGGTCTCTCACCAATTGTACTCTTTGCTCAGTTCATTTCACATAAATTGCTCTGCCATGCATGCTGCATTCACTGTGACATGTAATTATGCATATTGCTTGCATCTTTGTACACATTTGTTATTTTCATTTTGATGAATTCATCAGATAAATTATTAAACGATTATTTTATTTAAAGGAACCAGGGTACCACGGCGGTAAGTACTGTGCCACCGTCGTTACTGCTCTGGAAGTATGAGACTTGTGGCTAAGTAGAAACGACGTTATTGAAGTCGAAAACAGTGAATGTTGAAGAAATGCAGCGAAAGCACTATAATTAAATATTGTGTCAACTGTACTTGCATTCAAAATTACGATGGGCACATGTTCAAAATTACTGCCTACCACTTCGAGGCATTCAACTGCATGTCTTTCTCATAGATGTTACGCGTATACATGTGGTCAAGCCAGACGCTCTCTGTCCAGGTGTTCGTCGTCTTCATGGAGGTGTTGTGTGACATCATCCATGTCTACAACGCGCAGCTTCACGGGTGGCTGGACACGATGCTCTCCAACATTCTGTGCACGGCAGGACAAACGGCGCAGAAGGTGACCAAGTTGCACGAGAGCATCCAGAAGACGCTCGACACCATGAGGTGAGGCTGCCCAGGTCATACACGTCAACTTGTGGCCATTGAAATGCTCGCGATTTTATCATAGGCAATGAAGGTAGGCGTGTGGGACTGTCGATTAACATTTGTCGTATTACAGTTTATATAATGTAAAAAAGTTAACCATTACATGTGTGTAAAATGTGATAGTAGATATCAATATGACTATAACGTTGATGGTAACTGGTAATTCCGGTCGATATGGTCGACCGAAAGTGCCCATATGCGCGAGTGTAAAGTGTTTAGGTATATAACCGCATGCGTGTTTTCAGATACACATTTTGCTCCACGCTGGATACGTACATTACACTGACTAATACGCAGACACGTTCGTACACACACCTACACCTGCACACATACTCACTCACTCACTCACTCACACATACATACACATGCACACACACACACATATACACACACATGCACACACAAACACACATGCACACAAACACACACACACACACACATGCACACACACATGCACACACACACACACACGTACACACGCACCGCACACACACACACACACACACACACACACACACACACACACACACACACACATACACACACACACACACACGTACATACACAAACACACACACACACACACGTACACACACACACACACACGTACACACACACACACACACAAATAAACGCAAACGGCGTGTAGTTGGGATATTACTAGGTCGCATTCTCTTCCGTCAGAGTCTGTTTTCCGTGTCGCCTTCAGCTGGTGGCTCTCTCCAACTTCATGATCCGTGACACGGAGCAGCATTCCACAGAAGTGAGTATGCAGGACATCATGGTAATTGCATCACATATTACATTCACTTTTATAGAAATCCTACTCTATATAATTACGCTACCTCGATGCAAAACGATGCATTGACATGACCACCTATGTTTTAAACGATTGCCGATGGTATGCAGTGTTTGAGCGACGATTGGTAATTTAGGGGACACGTGTCTGTGCCTCTTGAAAAACGGAGATATCCAACTTTAGACAGCAGGTGACTATGTATTATATACGCATGCAGACGCACGCATGCACACAAACACATGCGCACGCGCGCGCGCGTATGCACGCACGCATGCACACACACACACATGCACATGCACACACACACACTGGTGACCCAGTTTTATGTCTTGATCCAGAGGTAAAGGCCGCTGAATCGCTGGGTTAATCCTAAGTTCAATCGCACTGCAGTTAGATACACACAAAACGAGTTACACCAAAACGATCTTCACATAATCTTCGAGCATGCCGAAAGTTTGATCAAACGTATGATGAACAACGTTTAAAATCAATAATCCCTTCGCAAGAAACGACCAATAACGACAATTTTAGCGATCGTTGGATTACGAATCAACTATGAGAAGACAAAAGCAATGTGAGTTGTTGATAGATCCTACCCTCACGCGATAGGGCAGCAGGATTTGTTGTGCGTCGAGATATTCCCTTATGTCGGAAGCTACATCTCTAGGGATGAGACGCAGAATTAGAAGAATAAGTGATAAGAAGCAAGACATCAGCCGTGTTCGAAAGAGTACACCCAATATGGTCCAGTACTACCGTTAGAATAGACATAAAACTTGCAGCTCTATATTGTTCTGTCAATCGTTATACATAGTTGTTCCATGCATATGAAACGTGGAAGAACGCGACAAGAATGTATACATATTATGCGTCTCGTGGAGAGACCACGTCACCAATGAAGAAGTGACGAAGAGAGCAGGCGCGGATAATCTGCATCGAGAGGTCGGATTGCACGTTTTGCGATGGAGTGAGAGTCTGAAGGGAAATAAAAAGAGAGGACGGCGGATTAAGACATTTAAAGAAGATCTGGCGGAAATTAAAGTTACATGGAACGAGGTCAAAATAAATTGCGAAATTTCGTAATAGATGGAGAAAGCTCGTCGCCCGAAGTCTCAAAAGGAACGAGAGGAACCAAGTCTACGTACGTAATAACTTGGCAGTGTTCTCCACCTGACTCGCTTTGGCTTAACGGCATAGGCCAATTTGATCCTCCACTGTCCTCCTGGACAGGCCGCTTACTTCTGCCTAAAGCGCCCGCTCAGGACAGTGCCAACGGCCTAGAGCGGAAGAGTGTCGTGAAGAGACGTGGGTCTCGTGGCTGGAGGAAATGCCAACAGAAGGCACAGCTCTTTCAGCTATGTTTTCTAAAGTATGAAAGGAACTCACAACACTGGGGTGTGTAGCGCGTGTCTATTTACAGTTAAGATAAATTTACAGTCAGGATAAATAACACCAACACGACTCACACAGACACGAACGCCACACTGCAGGTATCAGCTGGTTTTGTAACTGGATTTTGCAGGTTCGCCTGGTGACCTTGAACTACATACACAGCCTCACTCTGACCCTGGGGCCACATGACCTGGTGGAAATGGCCGACCTTGGCCTACTAATAGCCCTGCTCCTCATGTGGATCTCAGACCAGAATAATGATGAACTGGTGAACGTGAGTAGTAATTACGTACGAAGACACGATCTAAGGCCTTAAAATAAATACCTATTCACACTGAATTATGTAGAAGTATTAAATAATCGCATTGTGAGTATTATCCAATCAAATATCATCAACTCAGTGACGATTTTAAAAAGCTACGGCTGCCTCTTACACAAATGACATCGTCGTTCAAATCACGTTTTTGATTTAATGACAGGAACTGTTGCATGTCTTAGGTGAGCCAACGCTTGTCGTGTCTGCGTACATGTTGTTCTGTTGTTGCTCTGTGTGTGCTCCTGTGCACAGGTGTCTGAGGCCATACTCACCAGCCTGTACAGCCTAAGCCCAGGAATCTTCCAGAAAACAGTGTTGAAGTTACCGCGAGCTTTCCAGGTAGACATCTTGTATCACCTCACATTTATTTCATATTAGTGTACTTGTAGTCAGACACTTTTATATTTCAAAATATCTTAGGTTCAGTCGTATTTTTCTTTTATTTCAGAATGTTACCCTGTTGTCTAAATTTGCATGTCTCTATCGTTTATCAGTAATTTCTAATGCCACCAGTAGGCACGTCAGTGAATGGTAATGTGCACGTCAGTGAATGGTAATACGCACGTCAGTGAATGGTAATGTGCACGTCAGTGAATGGTAATGTGCACGTCAGTGAATGGTAATACGCACGTCAGTGAATGGTAATACGCACGTCAGTGAATGGTAATGTGCACGTCAGTGAATGGTAATGTGCACGTCAGTGAATGGTAATACGCACGTCAGTGAATGGTAATATGCACGTCAGTGAATGATAATATGCACGTCAGTGAATGGTAATATGCTCGTCAGTGAATGGTAATACGCACGTCAGTGAATGGTAATACGCACGTCAGTGAATGGTAATATGCACGTCAGTGAATGGTAATATGCACGTCAGTGAATGGTAATACGCACGTCAGTGAATGGTAATATGCACGTCAGTGAATGGTAATATGCACGTCAGTGAATGGTAATATGCACGTCAGTGAATGGTAATACGCACGTCAGTGAATGGTAATACGCACGTCAGTGAATGGTAATATGCTCGTCAGTGAATGGTAATATGCTCGTCAGTGAATGGTAATATGCACGTCAGTGAATGGTAATATGCACGTCAGTGAATGGTAATACGCACGTCAGTGAATGGTAATACGCACGTCAGTGAATGGTAATACGCACGTCAGTGAATGGTAATACGCACGTCAGTGAATGGTAATACGCACGTCAGTGAATGGTAATACGCACGTCAGTGAATGGTAATACGCACGTCAGTGAATGGTAATACGCACGTCAGTGAATGGTAATACGCACGTCAGTGAATGGTAATACGCACGTCAGTGAATGGTAATACGCACGTCAGTGAATGGTAATATGCACGTCAGTGAATGGTAATATGCACGTCAGTGAATGGTAATATGCACGTCAGTGAATGGTAATATGCTCATCAGTGAATGGTAATATGCACGTCAGTGAATGGTAATATGTTAAGTCGAATAATCTGTGAACTCGGCCTGTGTGGGTTGAACTCGTCAATACGTCTTAAACTCAGTCATTAGGTCTATGGTTTGAATTCACTCAGTTCCAACACAGCTTAATATTGGCAAATACATTGTCAGACAACATCGTCACGAGGCAGTAGGACGCCTGGGTACTTTTTCTGTACCTTTCTCATGAACGTGATGACAGTTTACGCCTTATTCCATCAGTAGCATAGACAGTTTGTTCTAGCATGGTGTCCATGTAAATAATTATTATTATGGAAACCTCTGTGGTGTTTTGTAGGAGACCCTGTTGGCGCTTATTGACGAGGACATCAAGAGCATGAACATGTAGAGAGGCTGCACCGACCGGCCGTGTCTGCTCAGCGGTAAGTTATAATGGTTGCTGTCCAGGTACCTCTCGGGCAGATCTTGTCATCATGCATGTGTCAATATGGGTAGATACCACCAATTGATTGTCCGTAGGCGGGCATTGTAACGTTTCTTTGATATCCCACTAGGATTATCAATCCATGGTATTGGAAATTTCAGACATTAATTAGTCTCCATCGACACATGTCATGTATAAAATTCGTGAAAATGACATATCTGCTTCTCCTACAATCCAATCCCTAATCTGACACCTCTTCATTTTTGCTTCAATCAGCGGCTGATTGCCAATGTTGACACCTCTAGGCCAAATTACACCTGTATGCATACGCACCTTTTCACTGTCTGACAAATATCATTATTTTGCAGCTGTGATATCACGCTATGCAGAAATATAATTTCCATTTAACCAGTCCTACATTCAGTGCTTCCAGAAATTTACAAAAAGTGCACTGCAGTTCTTTTAAGCAGGACTACTTTTAAGCAGGGTAATGGTGTAGGACTCCATTTGGTGGTATGTCCCCATATGTGACTTGTGCAAAAGACTATAGCAACGATCATGCTCACTAGCGCACTTGTCTTGCTAGCCTGCTTGCAGCGTGAATGCAGGAGATGTACACTGCACTTACAACTCAATAGAGACAATAAAGAACATATTGAAACAATGCAGACATTAATGCATCAGTCAAACGAAAACAACTTAATTTACAAGTTTTGTAGAGCAAATCCATATTAAAATAAGCACGTGTGGTATGAAGAGTGATTGTATAATTTTCTGCCGGGGGGTTGATGTTGGGTTCAATAATATTCACGTTAATAATGTTATTCCCAAGCTTTATGTACTATTTGATGACACAATCATTGCTTGTCTTGCTTTTACGAAAATGCGCTTAGGTCCGCCATTTGGCTGCATCTATCGGCTGGAGTAGGTGTGAGTTTGAGATAATTACGTTTAGCAAACTCTATAGTCTATTAAATACGTTGTCCATGTTCTGGTTTCAGTAATGTACCCATTTAACATTTTGCAGAGAGCGAAGACGCGGGTTGGCCAATTGACCCAAGGTTATTCCAAGATCGAGACTTAACCGTGAACACGAAAACGCATAACATATGTTGCCAGATCCAGAATTGTATAGCCAAAAATATTGTTTACTTTAAAATGCCTCAAAACGTTCAACGGTATGCCAAAATCGTGGTGATAGCAATTGCAGCACATTATGATAATAACTGCAATATAGAATTGGAACGGACTACATTACCGAACGTTTGATGTGTGCCTACTGATGAATATCACTGTCGAAAACAAACGTGTTACAAACTTTGGTTTTATTTCAACAATCAATGCGGGCACAATGGAAATAAAATGCAGTTTGAGTTCAATGAATATTTGTATATAGATCTAGTTGTTTCCACTGGTCAGCAACAATCTGTCAACTGACTGGTCTTTTATGTTGTGGATACACAGCAGTGACCTGCCAGGATAGTGCACTGGAGGAATATATATATATATATATATATATATATATATATATATATATATATATATATCATGTATATATATATATATTATATATACTGTATATATATATATACTTATATATATGTATATATATATAATATTATATAATATGCACTACAACACTACACACACACACACACACACACACACACACACACACACACACACACACACACACACACACACACACACACACACACACACACACACACACACACACACACACACACACACACACACACACACACACACACACACACACACACACACACACACACACACACACACACACACACACACACACACACACACACACACACACACACACACACACACACACACACACACACACACACACACACACACACACACACACACAATAGAAACAATAGAAGTGTATATGTTGTGTCGCATAAAGATGACGTGAAGTGACCGCAGAAGAATTTCTCAACTGAACTCAGAAAATTTTAATTTTGACATGTGTATAAAATATGTGTGGCGGCTGATTGATACCGTGGACATGCACTCGTTTCACTGTGCTGGAAATACTGTTATAACTATGTAACATACATCTAACGTACCTATTACATAACACTTCACAGGGCAATCTGGGGTCCATAAATAAATGCATATCTGGACAGCTGGTAGAGTTGGTGTGTGCAGAGAAATGAGAATTATACACATAGAACAGTTATATATAAAGCTGGAGGTGATTTAAGAAAACAGCCATGGTTTCATTTATATAGATTTTTTATTTATTATTATGTAAACTAGAGTAACTAAGGAAGTAAAATCAACCATAATATATAACTATGTAGTTTTATATTTATTTAACTCTAACGTCTCTGCTGTGAATGTTCATGTGCTAATTTACATAAATATTTCCCATTCCTGGGAAGAAAGGCATACTCATAGTTTCTAATTGACCGGCACATAATTGCCAAAACATTTCATCAATTGCAAAACTTCAGTTGTATGATATATATCATAAACTTAGGGAAACCAGGTTGGTGTGGGATGTAATCAGGATCGGAGAAGTCAAGCGGGAATGTTTCACTAGGCAAACAACAGCTAAGAAGGAGTAGGCTTTCTCATTAACAGGAAATGGAAAGATCACATAGTGATGGTAAATAGCATCAGCCCCAGAGTAGCAGAACTTGTACTGTGCATAGCAAAGCGCTACAAACTAAAGAGATTGCAAGTATATTCCCCAACAGCATCATACTCAGAAGAAGACATAAATAACTTCTACAACGACGTCGATGAGACTTCAGGGAAACCAAACCACTACACGAGAGTGATGGGCAACACCAATGCGCAAATAGGGAAAAGAATTAAACCCTATGGAAACGGCAACGGGCAAATTTGTGCTCGAATTGATAAAGGGGCGACACCTTGGTAGAATGGGTAACATCAAGAAAGTACAAAATAATGAATACCATGTTCCAGAAGAAAACAGGGAGGAGATGGACGTGGAAAAGCCCAAACGGTGTAACGGAGACCAAAACTGACTACATCCTAACAAACCAGGCCAGACATCGTCACAGACGTAACAGTCATCAACCAAGTCAACTTTGGAAGTCACCACAGAATGGTTATGAGCAACATCAAATTGGACGTAGACTTGAAAGGAAAACATTGATGACCACGAGGCCACCAAGAGTAGATGCCACACAAACAGGATCAAAGAAGATTGAATTCCAACTCAAATTGAGAAACCGATTTGACACTCTAATAGAACTAGACGACATCGACACGATGAGCGAAACCATCACAGACATGATCCAACAAAGCGCGTCAGTAGCTAAGGCAATCAACAAGCCACTGAAATCAAGAATATCGTCACCAACACGAGCCCTAACGACGAAAGGACGAGAAATTATGGAAGACGGCGACGATAAACAACGACTAGAGTATGCAGAAATATGCAAGACCATAAAAAAGAAACAAGAGAGAACATCAGGAAATACAACCAAGAGATTATAAATGTATATTTTGTAAATGTATAATTTATATATATAATTATAATATAATTATATACATACATATAAATATATACACTGTATATTTATATATTATAGTATAGTTATAGTATATAATATGTATATATAATATATATATACATATATATTTATGTATGTATATTTTTGTACATATAATATATATATGTTATTATAAATTTATATTTTAAAAATTTATAATATAAATATTTATTATACAGCTTATATAATATAATTTATATAATATATATAATATATATATATATATATATAAAAAAATAAATAATATATTTTTGGTGTGGTGCTAATTCTAAAATAAACAAAGGCCTTTATGGTATGCTATTTAAAATAGTTAAGTTGGCTACACGTATATGTCAATGAAATAAGGGCCGTGGCTGAAATTTTTGAAGGTAGACTTTGGACCCATAACTGCTTGCCTGATTCATAGCGTAACAAGGTGCAGAGGTTACAGGGTTGTCTGTGTAGAACTTCCAAATCCCACCTTTTGGCAAATAAATTGGTCATCTCTCACAAGGGATCAAATTACGTAAAGTGCAGGAATCCGCTGCTTCCGCGTAGGCGATAAGCCTCCCGGCGACCGCGGTCTCAGGGCAACCAAAACTTAATCATTCATAATGATAATGTGCTTGATGGCTATAGTGCCTATTAATATATCAACACGTGGGTGCAAAATGATGAATATTTACAGGACTATAATCAAGTTGCGCGCCGCGGCCAACCAAGCAAATTTTTCCACTGGGTAGTTGGGGTAGGGAGTGAGATCTCAGTCTCGCTATATGCCCGCAAATTTGGTTTCTTGAATTGAAAAGTGGCGGCCGGTGGGTATTTCCTATGCTGACCCACACGCGTCCCCTCGTCCCCCACCGACCGACGCCCATGATGACATCAAAGACCCTGAGGAAAGTCCGAAGAACGCAGAAGCTAGGCCAAGACAGACTGATTACTCTCTTAGACATGCAATTTAAGGTAGAGCAATCCAAGATCAAGATAAGATCATAAGAACGAATTGAGGAATTTTACACCGAGCTATACAACGGTGAACAGAGTAACCGCAGCATGTCCGCACAAAGGTATGCCTCTACATTTTACCAAATATTTAAATATCTGATGGGAAATGCGATTTCTTAACTAACTAACAACAAAGTAATATGATTGCTCATTCTGAATGCTAAATATCACCGTCTTAGCACACAGTGCATTCTGTATAACGTGTTTCACCTTAAGTGTGCGGACCACCATGTATAAAATAACAAACAATCTCTAGCTGAGACATCAATCCCAACCAATACCTCATGCCCGGACACAGCCAAACAAGATCCAACCACCCACACAAATACAGACAAATATCAACCTCCCACAATTACTACAAATACAGCTTTTTCCACGAACAATATAGCCCAGTGGAACAGACTTCCTTCTAGTGTATTTGCCCACAACAGTCTCGACACCTTTAAGGGTGCATTGCAGGACATTAACCTGACAATTTCACCTTTCAGACACCTCCAATGAGCAATATACACCACCACCCCGTCCCCCTCCACACCCCATCCCTACCACACCCCCACCCTCCCCCATCATTGACTTGTACTTTTCCCCATCCACCCCACCCTAATCCCATATGTATTCCCAAGCACAAATACTCTTATTCCACTTCCAGATAACATGAAGCCAGCCATCCTGAAACCGAGCAACCATACTAGTGCGGGATGCCCCAGTAGGGGTTTTGCACTACAACATAACAGAAACAGAAAAGACATGCGCCCCTACTTCCCCTACCATAATCCACACTGTCACTGACACCAAAAAATGTATCACAGATAACAGGAATGTCGCCGCATCAATTAAATTTAAAATCGCTACGTATATAATCGCTGCATTATGGCCGGGCCCAGTTAGTCTTTAAGTAGGCTAATTGAATTATGATGATGATAACAAGCATATAAAAATTCTCGTGCGCCTATTGCCTTGGGAATCTGAATGTTTCTTCCTAAAACAAAAATTTGCTGTGTTGATTGTTTCCGCTGGGTTTCGAACCCAGGACCTTTCGCGTGTTAGGCGAACGTGATAACCACTACACTACGGAAACTCAACACGGAAATACATTCTTCAAAAACATATTTACGAAGAGCTACTGCCAAGTCCTTCAAAATTAAAATTAAATTGGTATATTTTGCATGATTTCCGTATAATTACTATGTTGTGAAACATGGAATCCAAATTGTTATGATCGAGGAAGTCCAGTACAGCCCAATATGAGTTAATTAAACTTCTTCAGTGGTTCCACCTAGCGATTACATGGGAAGCAAATGATAACCCTGGGGCTGGGTTTTGCATCAGTCCGATTCTACCAGCTACCAAAGAGTATAAATATAATGCCTGGCTAGAATTAGATCCCTATTAAAAATTAGATATATCAACATAAGGGTGCAAAATGACAGAGCCTGGCATAATGAATATTTACTGGACTAAGATCAAGTTATGGCCAACCAACCAATTTATCTAGTAATTTTCCACTGGATAGTTGGAAGTTTGTATCTGAACTCGTATATTAATTTTACTACTAGACCGATGTCGGGTTTTTAAGAGAAGGGAGTGATCAGTCTCGCTATATGCCTGTAAATTTGTTTTTATGAACTGAAAAAGTGGGGGGACATTTCCTATGCTGTCCTCCTCAGGCTGAAAAGTGGGGGGACACGTCCCCCCCTTGTCCCCCACCGATCGACGCCCATGCTGTGTAGAACTTCCCAATCCTACATTTTGGCAAAGAAGTTTGTCATCACTCAAATGGGAATAAGTTACACAAAGTGCAGGAATCCGCCACTTCTGCCGTAGGCGATAAGTATCAAGCAGGTGAGGGGTGAGAAAGGCAACACAAATTTCATCATTTACAATGTGCTTGATGGCTAGAGCCTATTATTAATATTAACACAAGGATGCAAACTGATAGAGTATGATGATTATTTACTAAAGTAAGATCACGTTGCGCACTGTGGCCAGCTAAGCAATTTATGTAGTCGATTTTCTAATGGGTGGTCGGAACTTCATATCGTGAGTTTATTGTCTAGCTACTAGTCCTATGTAGCAGCTTTTAAGAGAGAGGAGTGGTGAGTCAGGCTACATGCCCCGCAATTTTTCTGAACTGAAAAGTGGGGGGGACAATTCGTATGCGGTCCTCCCCACAATGAAAAGTGGAGGGACGCATCCCCCCATCCCCCACCGATCGACGCCCGTGCTGGTTAGAGTCCACAGCTTGTAGCTGTTGACTGTAACCTGTTGCATGTTTTTATTTAGGCTGAATTATACGATTTAGGAAAAATCCTTACCGGTGTGTATTATACCGTATTTTCTCCTATATAACTCACCTAGAACTCCATTCTACTAGTTATCATAATTAAGACAACAATCCCTCTCAAATTGAAAACATGCATATGTATATATCAAATTAAACTATGCTTGAAAATAAAATAACAAGGTTCTCAACTAATCAAGACGGAAATTTGTGACATAAAATGATACAGATCAAATGGCTTGGCTGTAACATAAATGTTATTCATTTAAAAAAATACATTCACTATTATCACAACCTCACACAAAATAAGCACCATAGGAGTCAAAGAGAAATTAAAATGTACATTTATTTCTGTTTAACCATACTCGCGAATTATAACAATTCAACATGCAATTTCCTACCACATTATTATAAATAGCAATGATAATGTCAAAAAACTGATGTCGTCTAGACGTCTACCATTGGTTTGAAGCACCCGGCCCTACACTGGCCCTTAGTGCAATGACTTCACCTTTGGTATAAAATGACTGCCACTGATTTTATCACAGATCTTGGCATCCAGTACTCTCCGACCCCTGACCAGAGCATTCGTTTGCCCTCTACTGCCCTGCAAAGCCACCGACAATAAGCGTTTACAATAACGTTACCATGCAGTTAAAAATCAACTCGGATGACTTTAAAACACTTTAGCGTACACACTCGTGCAATGTTTTTTTCTCGCATTTTGCAATAACATACTTCAAATACTTGCATTTATGAGCAAGTGGTCACATCCCAAACCTGGGAACAACTAACCTCTCCCTCATGTGACCTTTTCCCAAGCAATAAGGCCTGTCATACCCCATGACAGACCATCATTTTGATTGTGACATAGCAAACAGTGACATACTGGATATGAAGTTAGGTTAATTTCACAACTTTGTGCCAACAACACCGAAATTCAATACATCTGCACAGGTTTTGGTAACTTGTGCAGTCAAGTTTGAAAACGAGTCGTGTCCAACGAGACACAACAACGCAGGTCCTCGGCCAAACCTAGCACAACACAGCTCTGCTTAATAATCAAAATATTATGAACATCTTAGAAATGCAATGAATACTTCAGTCCTTAAACCTAGCGATACAAACATTTAACCACCGGACAGACAACTGAGAACAAGAACCCCTCAGAATTAAGACACCTTTTGACATTTCCGGGACGTGGTAATATTTTCCAAGTTCCACTCTACTCATGAGCTGTAGAGTTCTCCCATATACAATAACATAATATAGTAACTTTCCTTGTCCATATTTGCACCGTTCTTTATCAAATATACTCAAACGTGTCCATGCACTGGAAGATAAACAGAGGGGGAAATGATTTCATTCACAGATGATTGTCTATAGGACAAGAGACCCTGCACGGATACAGTGATGTTGTGTGAACGCAAAGAGCCACTGAGGCTACAAATGACTACCATCACGCACGCTCTCATGACAGGTTCAGTTTTGTCGATGAATTCCTTTTACGCCAAACATTTATGTCAATAACATATCGCGTGATCCTGCTCAACAAACGGTAAAAATATATAACGAATGATTGAATGAGGAATATTTTGTGATGAAGATATAGAAATAAATGCCAAACCTGCATACATCTGATCTTCTTTACATAATGATGTATCTATTTTGATAATGGATTTATATTGTTCAATAATTATTATAAGTACACCACTCGAACTGAATTTTCAAAAAGATTTGTGTGCACAAAAAGGAATAAATAACTGTTTGAGATTTACAATAATGGGTGTTTTGTGCAAATGTTTTGTTCAGTTTTTTGGGTAAAACAACATTTTTACTATGTATAGCAGAACTATGTTCCACCAGTACACACTGAAATTGGCAACCACATTCGCAGTGCACATTTCTGTTCCTCATATTTGGCACTAACCGAAACTACTTCTACTTGTTCGACTTGTTTACCGAAACAATATCTACAAAAGTGTCTTCAATCATACAGAAGAATTCCCTCAATTAATTGTTTCTAGTGCAATCAAATTGCATCCCAATTTGTTATGATGGAGAAAACAATTCCTGCACACATTTGGCAAACAGACAATGTTGTTGCTAATTTCCGACATTGCAATTTGGCGCAACTTAAAACTAACGGCAACATCAAACAGTGACATCACACTTTAGTGCAGCTTAAAACTAATGGCACCATGGCGCAACATTAGGCTATGACATCACCGTTTGGTGCAACTGAAATCAACAGCACAACGGCGTGACATCACCGTGACGTCATAGTTCAGTGCAACGTAAAACCAACAGCACCATGGCACAAGATTTTAATTTAACTATGCAAAACTAGATTGCTGACATCACAGATTGGTGCAACTTCAAAAATAACGACCTCGCAGTCTTACACAGCTGACAACGCCACTCGCCGATGCAACATCCAAGTTGTCCATGAGAATTTGCACATAAAATATGTACACACTGTCGTCCACCACTCAAACTGACATCTAACATAGATGCTGCAGCTTTGGGGTCATTTCATAAACTCGCAATGTCAAGTATTCTTGCGTCTACTGTTTGTTCATTATCCATCACTTCAAAATGTAGTGTGGCACTCCTTTTGACAATGAACTTAATTCCCACTGATCTGGTGGCATATCTGGGTTAACAGATTTTTATTGCAAAATGCGGCGAAAACCACCAAACCACCGTCGAGGAGAATGTAACGCTGTACATCATTATGAGTTCCTAAACTCATGTGGCAACCCTTCATTGCGAAAGAATCAACAAACTGTCGGAAGCGTTTCCCTAGCTGCAATGCAACACGCCGAGTGCACTATCGAAACGAACGCAGTCTCTGCTGCACCACTGATTACAGTGACATGATTCGCGTCGGTGTCTGTGTCCATCTGGTCAGCACGCGTCACTATCTGTACGCGTTGGACGGCGTCCGTTCAGGCAGCTCCTCCTGGTGAGTGGATGGAGCGGCAGTGCTGGTCCCCTGGTAGATCTCGAGACCATGTGCGTCTGTGAAGCGCGCCACCAGGTGCATGACTAGCTCGCGGTTGCGGTACAGGGAGATCATGATGACAATGAAGAAGAACGTTGTGATGCCTCGCATTCTACAACACACAGGGAATCATATTAAGAACACTGAAAAATGGCAATGAAAATCTGATCTGACACCACCCACTTGTTACATGACCAGTACGACTTTTGCCCTTCTGGGAGAGGGGTACTGTAAGAACCCAGCATGCCCTTAAATCATTCATTCCATTCTCCATCAAGTGTACTTGCATGTACAGTGTTATTCACTATGTATTCATCATTCATATGGCTAGGGACTGTTTCTTTTGGGCGACCACAGGATGCCGTCAAAATGCAATACTTTAATGTAAATTCTTGTGTTGACGTGCAATGTTCCTTAAATCTAAACTAAACAAATACATACCTATTTCATAATTAACGATGCAGCAACATAACCACTTTATTAAATTACTACAAAATTAAATCTCGAATGGAAAATGGCTACTCACCTGGGGGACTAATGCTAGACAATGGTTACTCACCCCAGGCATTTCTACTCGCCGAGGGCAAGAATTAAGATTAGTGACACTCCTAGCACACCCTGGTGGGGAACACAAACCTGCTGGTGAGGAACGGAGTGGCGAAGTTTGCGATGGTTGAGACAAACACAAGAATGACAGCGAGCATTGCGAGTGCGACATTGATCAGTTTGGTGACAAGGGCGCGAAACGTTGAGTTCTCGATGCCTTCCATCGAGATGAGACGTTGCTGCTGCAGCTGCAACTCCATCTTGGTTATCTGGAATGCAGAAATCAGTAAATCGATGGAACACTGTACGGTAGAACCCCAGAAATGGCCACCACAGGAGGACGTTGCCATCAGATTGTTTGGTTGCCATGGAAACATCTCATGAAATTATTGTTAAAGCATGGATGCCAGCTCCTAGGTTTTATTTTTTCGTTTAATATTATGTTCGTCTGACTACAGCAGGCATGTTGAAGGTTTACTGCCTGCCAGTCTGTGTCTAGTTATGTGATTAAGCTCAGAACAATGTTCGCAATTTGAAAGATTCCACCAGCAACGCATTCAAACAAAACATCCAGTTTCAAAACAAAATTGACTGGCAACAATGCAGAGGTGAGCAGAGATACCTGCAATACCCTTTGATGTTTAACTTTCCCACGTTCTAGACAGCAGACTTCCCATTACAAATTTCTGTTCTGCCAATTCTCAGCAGATGAGCTGGCACCCTCCTTTAACAGACAACGAAGACTGCTGTGCCAGTACAGACAGAGGTCACTCACCCTGCTGTGCCAGTACAAGCAGAGGTCACTCACCCTGCTGTGCCAGTACAGAGGTCACTCACCCTGCTGTGCCAGTACAGACAGAGGTCACTCACCCTGCTGTGCCAGTACAGAGGTCATTCACCCTGCTGTGCCAGTACAGAGGTCATTCACCCTGCTGTGCCAGTACAGAGGTCACTCACCCTGCTGTGCCAGTACAGAGGTCACTCACCCTGCTGTGCCAGTACAAGCAGAGGTCACTCACCCTGCTGTGCCAGTACAGAGGTCACTCACCCTGCTGTGTCAGTACAGACAGAGGTCACTCACCCTGCTGTGCCAGTACAGAGGTCATTCACCCTGCTGTGCCAGTACAGAGGTCATTCACCCTGCTGTGCCAATACAGACAGAGGTCACTCACCCTGCTGTGCCATTACAAGCAGAGGTCACTCACCCTGCTGTGCCAGTACAGACAGAGGTCACTCACCCTGCTGTGCCAGTACAGACAGAAGGTCACTCACCCTGCTGTGCCAATACAGACATAGGTTAATCACCCTGCTGTGCCAATACAGACAGAGGTCACTCACCCTGCCTCTGCCAATACAGACATACGTCAATCACCTTGCTGTGTTAGTACAGACAGAGGTCACTCACCCTGCTGTGCCAATACAGACATAGGTCAATCACCCTGCTGTGCCAATACAGACAGAGGTCACTCACCCTGCTCTGCCAATACAGACATACGTCAATCACCTTGCTGTGTTACTACAGACAGAGGTCATTCACCCTGCTGTGCCAATACAGACAGAGGTCACTCACCCTGCTGTGCCAATACAGACAGAAGTCACTCACCCTGCTTTGCCAATACAGACATACGTCAATCACCTTGCTGTGTTAGTACAGACAGAGGTCACACACCCTGCTGTGCCAATACAGACATAGGTCAATCACCCTGCTGTGCCAATACAGACAGAGGTCACTCACCCTGCTCTGCCAATACAGACATACGTCAATCACCTTGCTGTGTTAGTACAGACAGAGGTCATTCACCCTACTGTGCCAATACAGACAGAGGTCACTCACCCTGCTGTGCCAATACAGACAGAAGTCACTCACCCTGCTTTGCCAATACAGACATACGTCAATCACCCTGCTGTGTTAGTACAGACAGAGGTCACTCACCCTCGTCTGACAGTTCTCTAAAGCCTCTTGTAAGTCGCGTGTGCGTTCATCGAGCTGATACTCCATTTTCTCTTCAATACCCGACATCTCCTACAACAGACACAGTGGTACACAACCACAGCAGCAGCACCACAGTGTGTGTAGACACAACACTGATAGTTCTCTACATTGTAAACTACTTGGCTAATTTATTTTAACCATAATTATAGTTTCTAAAATTATTTTAGTATCTTACTTTATTATCAATTATTCACTTATTATCATTCAAAGAATATATTATTTTATCTAGTAATTTACTGCTGATAAGTTTAGTTTATACATTATGGTTTAGTTAGATTTAGTTATTTATCCATTTATTTAATATTATCGTTTAACATTTTATCTACACAAGGATACACTGACCTGTCTGAGGTTGGTGACCTCGTGCTGACACAAGGATACACTGACCTGTCTGAGGTTGGTGACCTCGTGCAGACACAAGGATACACTGACCTGTCTGAGGTTGGTGACCTCGTGCTGACACAAGGATACACTGACCTGTCTGAGATTGGTGATATCTTGCTGACACAAAGATACACTGACCTGTCTGAGGTTGGTGACCTCGTGCTGACACAAGGATACACTGACCTGTCTGAGGTTGGTGACCTCGTGCTGACACAAGGATACACTGACCTGTCTGAGGTTGGTGACCTCGTGCTGGTGTAACTCTGTGAGGTCGTTGATCTGTTCTTCGAGACGCTCGCTGCGATATCTCTCCTCATCCAGCGACTGCTTCATGAAGTTGAACTCCAGCTGCATCTGAGTCTGCACACAGACCATACAGACTGTCATTTACCACACAGACCACACAGACTGTCATTTACCACACATACAACACATACTGACATTTACCACACAGACTGGGATTTACCACATAGACCACACAGACTGTCATTTACCACACAGGCCACACAGACTGTCATTTACCACACATACTGTTATTTACCACACAGGCCACACAGACTGTCATTTACTACACAGACCACACAGCTGTCATTTACTACACAGACCACACAGACTGTCATTTACCACACAGGCTACACAGACTATCATTTACCACACAGGCCATACAGACTGTCATTTACTACACAGACCACACAGACTGTCATTTACTACACAGACTGTCATTTACCACACAGGCCACACAGACTATCATTTACCACACAGGCCATACAGACTGTCATTTACTACACAGACCACACAGACTGTCATTTACCACACAGGCCACACAGACTATCATTTACCACACCGGCTATACAGACTGTCATTTACTACACAAACCACACAGACTGTCATTTACTACACAGACCACACATACTGTCATTTACAACACAGGCCATACAGACTGTCATTTACTATACAGACCACACATACTGTCATTTACCAAAACAGGCCATACAGACTGTCATTTACTATACAAACCACACAGACTGTCATTTACCAAAAAAAGACCACACAGACTGTCATTTACCACAACCCAGATACTGTTTTTTCCACACAGACTGTCATTGACAACACAGGCCACATAGTCTGTCATTTACAACACAGACCACACATACTTTCATTTACTACGCAGACCACACAGACTGTCATTTATCACACAGACCATGCTGACTGTCATTTATTACACAGACCACGGGTCACCACGCTGACTGTCACTTACCACACAGACCACACAGACTGTCATTTACCACACAGACCACGCTGACTGTCATTTACCACACAGACCACACAGACTGTCATTTACCACACAGACCACGCAGACTGTCATTTACCACACAGACTACACAGACTGTCATTTATCACACAGACCACACAGACTGTCATTTACCATACATACCACATAGACTGTCATTTACCAAACAGACCACACAGACTGTCATTTACCACACAGACCACATAGACTGTCATTTACCACACAGACCACGCAGACGGTCATTTATCACACAGACCACACAGACTGTCATTTACCACACAGACCACACAGACTGTCATTTACCACACAGACCACACAGACTGTCATTTACCACATAGACCACACAGACTGTCATCTACTGCAGTCATTTTAATTGCTATACCAAGGTTTAACAAATGTAACATTGCAAGTGGTGCTGATCTTAATGAAGATAATTGGCTTTCGCACAAGACGGCGCTAACTACAGTGTGTATATCAACTTTTAAATGAAACATGCCAATTTAATATGCTCTGTCCTGTGTATACATATCTACTAACTCTTTGTCAATTGATATTTTTAAACAGACACATTCAATAACATCCAATAAGAAAACTACCACTGACGCATCCTAAAGAGTTTAACAGTTGAGCAACAGTGACAGAATGACACCGTTCAAGCTTTGATAACAAATTCTCTGATCTGAGAATGTGATCTTGACCTACCAATCTCTAGTGGGTGAGGCAGACGTAGTAACAGCATGTTTGTGGAATTCTTTAATATCATGCTGACCACACAATAGAAACAGGAAGTGGGACAAAGAACAACTTCCTGTTAATGCCATCATATATCATACCACCTTCTCAAGTGCTGCTCCACACCTCGGGAACAATCTGCCACTTGCCATGTGTGCCGCAGACTGTCACAGACTGTCACAGACTGCCACAGACTGTCATAGACTGTCACAGTTCACTCAACAAGCAACTGAAGACACTTCTTTTTAACTTTGAACGAACAGTTATAAAATCTGTATGTTTTAGTATCTACGATTTATCAACTATTTTATTATTGTTTATTTTTAAGTTGTATAATTAATTAGTATTTTCTAGTATCTTAGTACTATTATAACTAATATTATTTATTTCTATTGATCATTTTTTTTTACAAATGTACTTTTATACCAGCCAACTTGCGAGTTAAACACATGCCGAATTTTCCAATATATTTTATAAAAATCTTTACAGGGCTATAATGTGCTTCTGAATGGTTTTAATTGTTAGATTTACGTTGCAGAATTTTTTTCAGATTATCATCAGATTATTATTATTATATACTGGTGCAAGAGGGTGATTTCAGTCAAGCGAACGGACAAGGTCACTGTGACCTTCCACTGACCTTGACACTCTGTATATCCTGCTGTATGTCTGTCTGTGTCTCCCGTACTTCGTGGAGCTCCGCCATGGTGGGTCCAAGGTCAATAGGACATGGGTCCGCCAGCTGTGAAGTCGTACTGATGCCTGCATGGGGCGGGGTACTCCTTGTGCCACTCGGACCTAATGACCCTGAGGTCAAGCTGGATGCCTCATCATCTGACCCGTATTTGAACCTGCAGACAGGGGTCAAAATTTATTACAATTCTTTACAATGTGTACAAATAAAATCAAGACCAATTGTATGTTATAATGGAAATAATACAACAGCGGAAGAGATTGTATAAGTTTATATCTCCTACTGAATGTCACAATGTAAATATATATTATCAGCATTTTAAAAACCAAAACAGTGTGCAATTGTAGAATGTGATTGAAAGCTTATATATACACCTATATATATACATACATACAGTTGTGCCTCGCTATAACGCAGTAGTTGGGATCCACGAAATGGAACCACGTTATAAACGAGGTGCGTTACACATTATATTCCGCCAGGGTCGCCACCATCCCCAAAACGCCACAACAGCAACCGAAGCCAATGTGCTGATTTATAAAACTAATTGACATTGACAGCCAATGTAAATGTGTATTATGTTAAAATAATAGTCACCGTTGAATGTTGAACTGAGTAAAACTTGCGAATGGTGTAGTTTTGAAATTCAGAGCCTCATCTGGCGATGCAAACTGAGGCGCCAGTCGCGGTCTAAAATAACCTTGAACTCAGCAGCCAAAACGCACAAATGAATTGACATGTTGCCGAAGTCGGTCAAATATTTATACTTATACTAGTTGCAATTTAATTGCCATTTACAAGTCGGCGAAGCCAAAAGCGCCTGTTCGCGGAAGCCACAGTGAACTGGCAGGAGACAAACGCGATTGATATCGGCGGAAAGAAACAGTGCTTTGCACCAAATTTACTATGCCTCAAGTTAATTAAATGCGATCAAAGGAATTGGTCACGTTTTAAACATACACTTAAGAAATCACCACAAACCAAGCACTAGTTACACAATAGATTGGTTTGAAAAACGATTGGATTGGTGCCGTGAAGCCGACGGCAGAGCAGAAGCCAGGGTCACAACAAACAACGAACTCTGCAACGCAGTTGTACTTCTGTTTTAAATTATTTAATGTCATTAAATTGTTTCTAGAAACCCCTGTACAAGACAAACACGAGGACTTCATAAAAAAAAGTGACAGTTAAATTACAGCATTATTGTTAGCTGTAGCGCCCATTTCCCCCCTGGCGGC
>JAODUO010001428.1:20000-55000 GCA_025642075.2 Ridgeia piscesae | reverse complement strand
ACAACTTACTTGAGTCCCTGGCTGACTGAGACAACTTACTTGAGTCCCTGGCTGACTGAGACAACTTACTTGAGTCCCTGGCTGACTGAGACAACTTACTTGAGTCCCTGGCTGACTGAGACAACTTACTTGAGCCCCTAGCGACTGAGACAACTTACTTGAGTCCTGGCTGACTGAGACAACTTACTTGAGTCCCTGGCTGACTGAGACACTTACTTGAGCCCTGGCTGACTGAGACAACTTACTTGAGTCCCTGGCCAACTGAGACAACTTACTTGAGTTCCTGGCTGACTGAGACAACTTACTTGAGTACCTGGCTGACTGAGACAACTTACTTGAGCCCCTGGCTGACTGAGACAACTTACTTGAGTCCCTGGCCGACTGAGACAACTTTACTTGAGTCCCCTGGCTGACTGAGACAACTTACTTGAGTCCCTGGCTGACTGAGACAACTTTCTTGAGTCCCTGGCTGACTGAGACAACTTACTTGAGCCCCTGGCTGACTGAGACAACTTACTTGAGTCCCTGGCTGACTGAGACAACTTACTTGAGTCCCTGGCTGACTGAGACAACTTACTTGAGCCCCTGGCTGACTGAGACAACTTACTTGAGTCCCTGGCTGACTGAGACGACTTACTTGAGTCCCTGGCTGACTGAGACAACTTACTTGAGTCCCTGGCCAACGTCCCGGAAGACATTCTTTGACGGTCTATGGCGAGTGTTGGCGACTGTTGTCAACAGTTGTGTCTCGTGTATGCGCTTCTTGTACGTCTCCAGCTTACGCTGCAGTTGGTCAATGACCTACACAACAACAAATGCGTCATGGTCCACTGGTTTCACCACCAATCACTCTAACACTGAGGCACTTCGCAAAGAAATCAGAGAAATAATCCTCACTGTATATAACCATTACAATTATATCTTCTACGAAAACGTTTACTAGAGTATCTTAGAACGTGTACGACACTCAGCTGATCAAAATTTATTATTTTATTGACTGACAAATCCATGACACATCGAGAATGTAATTTACCTACCCAGTCTCCAATGGCAGAGGCAGGTGACATAACACCATGCTTGTGGAATTCTTTAATCTCATGCTGACCACACAATAGAAATGGGAAGTCGGGGAATGCACAACTTCCTGTTAATGTTGTCATGTATCAAGAGGGTGATTTTAGTTAACAGAACGGGCAAGGTCATTTTGACCTTCCACTGACCTTGACCCTCTGTATCTCCATAACAACCAGTCAGCAGCATTGACTGGCGAAGCCAACACACATTTTATATTTGTTGTAAGGGTGGTGACGGCATAACAGTCGTTTTGATTGTAAGCGTGGTTGCACCAGGCATAACGTTGTGTTTCATTCGACATGTAGACTAGTAAACTGTTGGTCTGTAGCTTTACTAGTCTGCAGAACTCTTTACTAGTGTACGCACTAGCAGTTTATTGGGCTAGCCTGTCACTGGAGAGTCAAGTATGTCAGCGGTCTCGACAAATGACAGTTATCATTAGCTTACTTGCGTGGACTTTTGGTTCCTCTTCTCGAAAGCCGTCTTGATGCGTTGTGTCTGCTGCTTGTCTGTGCTTGATGCCGCTGAGATTCGTAGGTACTCATTCACATTGTCTGTCATGAGAGATTGTAGAGTAAGACCAGATGTTGTATCATTTCATTAGTACTATTATTTCTAATGTTTGAATTTCATAGACATGTACATATACGGAATCATTGATAAAGTTAATAAAATAATACCTCATATATATATATATATATATATATATATATATATATATATAACTGGTAATAAATATAATATTAATATATATATATATATATATATATATATATATATATATTAATCTGTAAAATATAAATATAGTTTTATAATTATATATTTATAGTATTTATTATATATATATATTATATATATATATATATATATATATATATATATATATATAATTAATAACAAAGCGTATTATTTATTATAACACAGACTCTCAGTTAAGAATTAACATTTATTTTAAATATTTATAATAAATAAATAAATAAAATAGATATTCGTAAAATATCCTAATTTATAATTGTTTGGTTTTTGTACAGGTAAATGTATGTATGTATGTACTGTAATGTATGTATGTACTGTATGTATGGTAATGCCACAATGCCACACAAATTCCTTATGCATTTTTAATGTTAGTTGGTAGTAAACTGTCTGAACTGAGCTAACAGTGCGTGACAACAGTATGGTTCAAGGTCAGCCACATGTTGTCCAACATCTGGGTCACCTGTGGTGACAGCACACGCACCTCATTTTCATAAATTATTTATTAGAAACTATTTATAATTAGTATTTTCAATCATCGATAAAAACAGAACCACCATTGCACCCCCGTTTACTCCAACTTAACCTCCTTTTCCCTCTCCCACGCATCCGCTCAGCCTTTATTCCTCCCACGTACCGCCCTCTCCTCACATAGTACACTTTCCCCATCCAATTTCCCCACATTCTTCCTTCAATCACTCTTCCTCCACCCTACTCTGTTGTCTTCTTCCTTTAGTCAGTATTCCCTTTCTGTTTTCCCTGATCGTCCAATACACACACACTTTTACTCCTCCCCTTCATCCCTTCCGTTCCCCTCCCCTCCCACCCTTCCCACACTCACCCTCTTTCTCCCTCTGCTCTGCCTTGATGCGTTCCATCGTCTTCTGCATCTTCATGTGGAGTTTGTCCATCTCTGCCTTCCTCAATGCGCTGAGGTCAGCACCGTCCACCTCGTCCATCATCACATCGCTCTGACTGCCCGAGTGAGCAATCATGTCCACTGAGATGACAGGGGGCTCATGTGTCTACAAAACCATCACAATGTTAGTTCCATGCTCATATATTGGTTGCTTATTTATTACTTATTTATTTACTTACATATTTATCTACACGTGTATACTACATAACTGTCAGTTTAATATCGCTAGTTTATTTTATTTTACCTTTTTGTGTGCCATTATACTTTCTTTACTCAGTTAAGTTTTACATCACCATGGCCATTTATTACTATTTATTTATTTATTTATTTTAGCGAGACACATACAACTTTTAACTGTCAGCTTTTACATAGCCAGGTAACTAATTTACTGTTGGGGCTCGTATGTTTACATAAAATAGTAAGTTCTTATACATGTACAGCACAGTATCCAGTCCCTAGGACTAGACAATCCTTAGTACTGCTCAAAGAGCTTTACACTTTACTCCCTGGCAAGTCTGTTCAATCAAGCACCATCTCAACTTCTCATCAAGCCACGCTACAATTAATGTGCGAAGGCTGCTCGTATAAATACCCACCACTGTCTATAGCCAGGTACTCATTCAGACAGCAGACTGAATTGGAGCAATGTAGAGTGAACAAAACTTGCCCAAGGTTTCATATTGCAGCAAAATATACAAACCCGGCTTCTCTCAGTCTCTAAGCGCTCTATGGCCCACAACAATATTAGTTCTAGTTGTTTCCAGCACCCAACAATGTTCCACTGACTGACTTTCACTAGTCTGCATATATTGTGGTTACAGTTTCATAATCTTACAACGTCTCAATGAACTAGTTAGCCTTTTTCAGAAATTATGCCAAGCATACCTTTTTATGCTGGCACTGAGGGTGTTTGTCATCCTCAGAGGTTCTGTTACGTCCCAAATTGATATGGGGCTGACATTAAATTAACATGACCTCAGAGTCACGACTAAGGTTAGGACCAAATTCAGATTGAATTCACAATATATATATATTCGAGCTTTTTCCCAATTTCTGACTTGATTCTAAATTTGAAAAATGTAGCCTTATAAATGAATACCTTGGAATATCCCCTTCAGTCTCCCGACAATTGGACCGCAGTAAAATCGTCTGTCCCATTATATGATTTTCTTTCGAGTGAATGTAAAGAAAAGCCACAGATAAAAGTTTTTAATTTAGTGCTTAAAGCCCCAAATCCTGAATTCTAATCAAATTTGAAAGTGTTGAATGACACACTATTCACTGGTTCCTATTGAATGACACACTACTCACTGGTTCCTATTGAATGACACACTATTCACTGGTTCCTATTGAATGACACACTACTCACTGGTTCCTATTGAATGACACACTACTCACTGGTTCCTATTGAATGACACACTACTCACTGGTTCCTACTGAATGACACATTACTCACTGGTTCCTATTGAATGACACACTACTCACTGATTCCTACTGAATGACACACTACTCACTGATTCCTACTGAATGACACACTACTCATTGATTCCTACTGAATGACACACTACTCATTGATTCCTATTGACTGACACATTACTCACTGATTCCTATTGAATGACACATTACTCACTGATTCCTATTGAATGACACATTACTCACTGATTCCTATTGAATGACACACTACTCACTGATTCCTATTGAATGACACACTACTCACTGGTTCCTATTGAATGACACACTACTCACTGATTCCTATTGACTGACACACTACTCGCTGATTCCTATTGACTGACACACTACTCACTGATTCCTATCGAATGACACTCTACTCACTGATTCCTATTGAATGACACACTACTCACTGGTTCCTATTGAATGACACACTATTCACTGGTTCCTATTGAATGACACACTACTCACTGGTTCCAATTGACTGACACACTATTCACTGGTTCCTATTGACTGACACACTACTCACTGATTCCTATTGAATGACACACTACTCACTGGTTCCTATTGAATGACACACTACTCACTGGTTCCTATTGAATGACACACTACTCACTGGTTCCTATTGAATGACACACTACTCATTGATTCCTATTGACTGACACACTACTCGCTGATTCCTATTGAATGACACACTACTCACTGGTTCCTATTGAATGACACACTACTCACTGGTTCCTATTGAATGACACACTACTCACTGGTTCCTATTGAATGACACACTACTCACTGATTCCTATTGACTGACACACTACTCACTGATTCCTACTGAATGACACACTACTCGCTGATTCCTATTGACTGACACACTACTCGCTGATTCCTACTGAATGACACACTACTCATTGATTCCTATTGAATGACACACTACTCACTGGTTCCTATCGAATGACACACTACTCACCGGATTCCTATTGAATGACACATTACTCACTGGTTCCTATTGAATGACACACTACTCACTGGTTCCTATTGAATGACACACTACTCACTGGTTCCTATCGAATGACACACTACTCCCTGGTTCCTATCGAATGACACACTACTCACTGGTTCCTATTGACTGACACATTACTCACTGGTTCCTATTGAATGACACACTACTCCCTGGTTCCTATCGAATGACACACTACTCCCTGGTTCCTATCGAATGACACACTACTCACTGGTTCCTATTGACCGACACATTACTCACTGGTTCCTATTGAATGACACACTACTCACTGGTTCCTATTGAATGACACACTACTCGCTGATTCCTATTGAATGACACACTACTCACTGATTCCTATTGAATGACACACTACTCACTGGTTCCTATTGAATGACACACTACTCACTGGTTCCTACTGAATGACACACTACTCCCTGGTTCCTATCGAATGACACACTACTCACTGGTTCCTATTGACTGACACATTACTCACTGGTTCCTATTGAATGACACACTACTCACTGGTTCCTATTGAATGACACACTACTCGCTGATTCCTATTGAATGACACACTACTCACTGGTTCCTATCGAATGACACACTACTCACCGATTCCTATTGAATGACACATTACTCACTGGTTCCTATTGACTGACACATTACTCACTGGTTCCTATTGAATGACACACTACTCACTGGTTCCTATTGGATGACACACTACTCACTGGTTCCTATTGACTGACACATTACTCACTGGTTCCTATTGACTGACACACTACTCGCTGGTTCCTATTGACTGACACACTACTCGAGGTTCCTATTGACTGACACATTACTCACTGGTTCCTATTGAATGACACACTACTCGCTGGTTCCTATTGAATGACACACTACTCACTGGTTCCTATTGACTGACACACTTCTCGCTGGTTCCTATTGACTGACACACTACTCACTGATTCCTATTGAATGACACACTACTCACTGGTTCCTATCGAATGACACACTACTCACCGATTCCTATTGAATGACACATTACTCACTGGTTCCTATTGACTGACACATTACTCACTGGTTCCTATTGAATGACACACTACTCACTGGTTCCTATTGAATGACACACTACTCACTGGTTCCTATTGAATGACACACTACTCGCTGATTCCTATTGAATGACACACTACTCACTGGTTCCTATCGAATGACACACTACTCACCGATTCCTATTGAATGACACATTACTCACTGGTTCCTATTGACTGACACATTACTCACTGGTTCCTATTGAATGACACACTACTCGCTGGTTCCTATTGAATGACACACTACTCGCTGATTCCTATTGAATGACACACTACTCACTGGTTCCTATCGAATGACACACTACTCACCGATTCCTATTGAATGACACATTACTCACTGGTTCCTATTGACTGACACATTACTCACTGGTTCCTATTGAATGACACACTACTCACTGGTTCCTATTGAATGACACACTACTCACTGGTTCCTATTGACTGACACATTACTCACTGGTTCCTATTGACTGACATACTACTCGCTGGTTCCTATTGACTGACACACTACTCGCTGGTTCCTATTGACTGACACATTACTCACTGGTTCCTATTGAATGACACACTACTCGCTGGTTCCTATTGAATGACACACTACTCACTGGTTCCTATTGACTGACACACTTCTCGCTGGTTCCTATTGACTGACACACTACTCACTGATTCCTATTGAATGACACACTACTCCTGGTTCCTATTGACTGACACACTACTCACTGGTTCCTATTGAATGACACACTACTCACTGGTTCCTACTGAATGACACACTACTCACTGGTTCCTATTGAATGACACACTACTCACTGGTTCCTATTGAATGACACACTACTTACTGGTTCCTATTGAATGACACACTACTCACTGGTTCCTATTGAATGACACACTACTCACTGGTTCCTATTGAATGACACACTACTCACTGGTTCCTATTGAATGACACACTACTCACTGGTTCCTTGTCACTGGGCAGGTCATTGATGGTGACAGACAACTTGTGACTGGCGGGACTGCGGTCCCGTTTGCCTGCCTTTGGCTCAGCCAGATTTGACCTTTTCCTGCAAACATAGCACGAGTGAAATCTAACGCCTCACAATTTCACTACAACATAGGAAATAAAACCAATGGAAAAACGCATCATCGTAAAGTCATTGAAACTTAAAATGCACGAGAACAGTCATAAGATGAGATAACTGCTAATTCTGATGAAATTTTTATTTAGTTATTGAAATTTCAGAATTGTGATGTACTAGAAGGATACTGGCCCTTCCTCATTCCTGTCACAGTTATCTTTTATTCTTTATTTATGTAATAATAACACAAGAATACTAGTTTCCTGTATTTCCTAGCCAAAACTAAGCTGTTACCATGTGACCTTATTCCAACCCACAGCCAGTCCACCAGGCTGGAACATTATACCTCTACACCCTGACAATACTTGGCTACCTTAATGAAAACCATAAGAAACCCTGGGGGAAATGACTGGCAAAGATCATTTTACATTACAATGTTTTATCACCTCCATAACTGTCATGACGTTGACACAATATGAAGCACAGTAAACTGTTTATAAACACTTGTTTCACTTAGTCACTGATTTAAACCCGTGTGTGAATGAATCTTGATAACACGTCACTATTCATAAATTGAAAATAGTTAATTGTTTTCATGGCAGCTCTATCCACACATTTCGACTCCAGCTCAGTTGATTGGAGTAGTGGTATGAGCACTTCAAGCACAACCTCGGACTAACCACTAGTACAGTCCAACAAACTGTAAAGCAATCGCATTTGACTATCAAAGTCAACTAGGAAGAAATGACACATATCCTTCGTGCATGATGGGCCTTGGATATGGACAAATCTGCCAATGGATCTACAAAAACGGGAAACAATGGCGAGTTGCGCAGACTGATCCAGAACAGGCAGGTTCCCTCGTTCGACAGCTCTATCTGTAGGTAAACGGCTAACATGCCTATCGCCATGCAAAATTGAATAAACAGATATTTATTGTATACATGGATTTATATTTTATTTAACAAAATTTACCCGTATTTTATCCGTTTTAATGCTGTAATTTTAATGCTTTTTATGACTTATACATTTTATTTCTTGTGGCTTAGCAACTGTTTGTCGGAAAATAGCTCAGATGAGCTAATGTTGTGCAGTTTCATGTAAACTGACGTAAAATAATGTCTCTTGTACACAGATCACCCATCAAAGTTGCTGACACCTGCAGTATTTCCTCTCTTTGTCTCTTTGTTGACAGGAATCCACTGATAAGTTTTTAAAATACAAGAAATGCTGCCACATCACTGAGGACAGTTTCTGTGACACACTGATGAAGGTATCCTGGTGACACAGGTCCTGGCGTTGACTTTTTCAATATACAATTGCCATGTTAAGGAGCAACTCCAATTTAGAGAGAAAAATTTAATGAGCTCTTAAAAATGTTAGTGAAAGAATCTCCTGATCTGTTTCTGCACAATAAGAAACAGGATGAATCAAATATAACAAAATTTGATTATTTGATTGTTCAGTGAAACAACCAACAAATTGATGAAGATTTCCCAGTAACTGAGTTTGGACATCATTTTCACCTGGGAATATAAATTGGACAATCTTTGTGACTGGGTAAGTCCAGTAATCATGGCTACTTCCTACTTTAGTGCTTGATATAAATTATCTTACTAATAATGTAATTCAGGCTAGCCTGTTAGTATAATGACTGAGTATAATATTTCTCCTTCCCGATTGATTGGCCTATCAAAATAGGCCATTTCCTCGGATGGCACTATAAGCATGCACACACAAATACACACACACACACACAGAGGATATACAGAATACACACATGCACGCACGCACGCACGCCCGCACGCACGCACGGACTGTTTCCATAAGTATTCATACCTGACATTTATGTACTTTGTTATGACATAAATTTGATCAGAACTGAACCATGACACATTTCCATGTGTTGTATAAAAAACTGTGCATTTCAACTAGTTCCTCTGGGGAAAACTAGATGTTTTGAAATAATTATAAGTATTTCAATACAGAACAGAAAAGGCAATAATAACTGCATAGTTATCTCTATTACATTTCAAATCTAATTAGATCTCCAAACAATTTAATCTGACTTTGATCGTAATCTGTGCTACCTTTGGAACATCATAATTTTGACAAATCAAGGATTTAATTCTTAAAATATCCTAATTGTTGATGTTTACTGATATACATATAATAAAAATTTCTATAAAAAGTGATACATTTCAAGGTAATGTCTATAATTTTTACATATATTTTCTAATTAATTTGTTCATCTTTGTATTTGTTACCTACATAACACAAGGAACATTATCAGTAGAGCATCACATAAAATATACATTATTATTATTAAGAATGTTGTTTCTGCAGTCCTTATATTTTCGTTATTGGCTAAATCCCTGGACATAACTGAGAAAAAAATAGCTAAATACAGCTATTGGCTGGTATCAAGTGTCACTGAAAAAACCACAGATGCCATAATAGAAAAATGTGCGCCAGCGCAGTTCTGAGGGCGGAGTCCTGACACGCAATATTGATTGGTGTTTCTCATCTCTGTTCCCAGCTTATCTGCAGCACTTTTGGGAGTGACCGGCCCAGTCAGGCAACTACATTACAAGCCTTGAAATTACCTGCAAAACCAGCCACATGGCCACCCCTGGGTGGGGTTTCAATGTTGCAAATTAGGCATGGGATACAGTTTGTATCCGTGAAACGAATACGTTTTATGTGCCCTGGGGATGTAATGATGGCGGAGAAGGATTTCACTAGCGGGGAACAGGCAATTTTGAAAATAATATAGGAAGATAACAGCATTTTGACATGGTGTCTGGGTAATGTTTGCGTGGGGACTGGAATGATCGAATGCTGTGTTGATGAGCACGCAGAGCTAGGTTGTTGACGTCACATGGAGAATTTAACAGAACTGCAGATACAGAACCTGCCACTTAGTTGACTCAAACATCAAAATGTCGGGGATGGAATTACTATAAATTCCACTGCTTAATAGTAGCAACAATACCTTAATGGTCTGATATACACAGTAGCTGACAAAATAGCATATTTTCCTACCAAAAAAACTGTGAAACTCTGACTAGAACAAAGAACAAGCCAGGAACTAATGGTATACCCAGGTCAATGGCCCAATTATCAATTGGAATCAGAATGATTGTCATTTTGATTTCATGCCTGGACCTCAAGCCAATTTGTAAACACTGCCATAATCTGACACTAACTGGCTTTATCTGCTTCTAATCTGATAACATCACAATTATGCATTCCTACAGTGATATGTACTTTGATGTGATTGCATATGGCTGTATTCAATGCCAACGTGTTTGTGTACAATCACATCTACCGGGTAGTTAGAATGTTTACATGGGACAAATGCTTATCCTGGCCAAACACCCCAGGAACAACAACGTACTATATATGCCTGGTATTTTATTCTAACCAGCATTCCAGGAAAATACCTGAGAATAAATTATCATTATCAATCAGTTCTTCAACACTTGGTAATGATATAAGATCTTAGCATAGGCATTGGCAGGCATTGAAGAACACACTTTAATTAATATATTCTGACAAGATTACTACCCAATGTGCATTCTTTATTTTATAACATAAAATATGAGATATACCTGGTATTCAAAACATGATACTGAGACATAATGAAAACATATACTCAATAGTGGGACAGGACAGTGGTCAACATATATCACTACTATAATAAGACAGGATGCACACGTGGTGTCCTGACACTGAATGTAGACACATAATCACACCATGATACTGAGACTGGACACATGTATACTCAGTACTCACATCGTGACAGTCGAGTGTGTGTGTGCGTGTGGAGATGACAGGCTGTGTCCACAGTCCCTAGTCCCCTGGACTGTCCCCAGTCCCCCCGACTGCGTCTGTGTGCTGGCAGTCCCTATGACATGTCCCTCAGTCCACGTTCCTCCCGCCAGTCCTCGCACTCCATTCTGAAACAGCAAGGCATTCTGGGACGTCAATACTGCGGTCATGTGACAGCACATGTGGGTGAGAGGAAAACCAATGAGGAAGTACACAATTATTGGACCTAGTCAGCAGAGTGTAAGACACAGTCACCTTGGTAATACGACCCCCTCGCAATTAGGGTCACCCCAGAACCATTTCAAATATCTTCTGAAACAGGAAAGTATACAAAATTAATTCTACTAATATGTTCACCTCTCCATTCAGGTCACATTCATCCAGTCCAACAAGGATGACTTTAATAGTGAGGATGAGCTATCAAACCTTATTTTGTGGTCACCATCGTAACACAGATATTTTATGAAGCTATTTGAACACCCTAGGGCAGCCCCAAATTATTTATTTTCTGTATGAGCCAATTACAGAATATTATTCCAATTCATATGGCCATGTCATTATTCAGGTCACCTCACTGTTCAGGTCACCGTGATTGAGTCTTGAATAAGTACAACCAACCCAATACTACACTGAACCAGACCAGACACTGCAACCAACCAGACACTAAACCAGCAGGAAACTGCAACCAAACAGACACTACAACCAACCAGTCCTGTATATTGACATTACATCGATCCTAAAGATATTACAAGCAACCAGACACTACAACAAAACAGTCCTGTCTAACTGTGTTTTATGTCTCTCGTCTGTTGTTTGTCTCCCCGAGACTGTGTCCTCAACTGGTTTAGTCCTTCACAAATTGCTTTCTTTGATGTCTATGCAGCGTGTAAACAGCAGCATGCAAGCAGACACCAGGTACATCCTTCCTGAGACCTTCTTGGAACTGCTGTCATGTGACCACCAATGAAGTCACATGACGACTAAAAGTTAAAACTCCAACGCTGACATTGAAAGCTCGATAACAGATATTTAGGATTCCGAAGGTAACACCTTACTTCCAGTAACATGTCAACAGTTTGTTTACATGTCCAACTGGTCGAACAAACTGACTTCGGTTACTACAATTGGTAACACGCCTAGCCCAACTGCCACCCGGACAGTTGCCTTTCAACACTGCATCTGGCAGTCATCGATATGGTTCTTGGAAGAGGGAGGAGAGACAACGACCTTCATACTTCACGTGGTTACAATGACATATGTGCAGAGATTGCCATATGGTAACGTGACACCAGTAAATGTTCACCTTTGGTCTGCTTTGAAGATGAGATGTCACTTTTTATCGAATGATTTACCGGGCAGTGTATCAAGTTCCCATATTTTACAAAATGTTATGTTTTACTTGCAGATATGCTTGTGCAATACAGATTAAAACATGAATCATGCTATATAGTATTAGTATGTTTATAGAGTTCAGAAGATTCTGAGAACCGAAGTGTTTTAATTACATAAAATACCTGCAAGTAGCTGTTAAACAGAGAGTATCACTGTACATTCCTTTTAAAGATACAGTGTCTTTAAGATGTAAACAAATGTCTACACCATTACTACTGTGAGCAGCTTGGCTATTTAAAGCATATAAACATCAGAACTTGTCAGTTAGAATCAATACAGCGACAATGAAAAATGAAAGTCTGTCAACAGACACATATCAACATTTGTTCTCATTTTGTTTCTAAAATTAACTGTTTTAAACTGGGCACCACAAGTGTGTTTTCAATTTGGCAAGTGGCATACCTCCAATAAATGTATTGTATTTAGAACAATATCATAATAAATTGAGAAACAGACATCATACCTTCAAATTTCAAAAGGAGCTGTATATAGACCAGTCCCTGCTGTGGCTGACTACACAGCGAAACGACATCAACACAGAACTCTTGTATTTATGTGGAATGGAGAAGACCAGTCACCAGCCAAACCACAGGCTCTGTTTCCTGCCTGATAAACCCCAGCCATGTGTCACCAGGCCACCAGTCTTGTGTTTATGTAGTGTGACCAATCTGGCCCAGGGGAAATACCAAACTGTGTGTTGGTTACACAAGTGTCATTGTCCTGTGTCTGTTGCATCCCTGTCCTGTGTCTGTCAGATCATTGTCCTGTGCCTGTTGCATCACTGTCCTGTGTCTGTCACATCATTGTCCTGTATCTGTCAAGTTACTGTCCTGTGTCTGTCAAGTTACTGTCCTGTGTCTGGCATGTCACTGTCTTGTGTCTGTCAAGTCAACGTCCTGTGCTGTTATGTCACAGTCCCATGTCTGTGATGTCATTGTCCTGTGTGTGTCATCACACACAGGACAATCCATTACACTAATTTTATTCACTGTATAATCAACTAACTGCCGAGATATGACAGCAGGTTAATAACCTGTTTTATACATTTAGTGTGTATTTCTTGCAGTATGGAGTTGCCACTTGCCAGTGACCAATGTCCTTCCTAACCCTGTCACTGTATCACTTGCCATTGTTCAATCAAATTCTAATTATATAATATATATACCTAAGTATATATTGTATACCATGTATATATATATATATATATATATATATATATATATATATATATATATATATATATATATATATATATATATATATATATATATATATATATATATATATATATATTATATATATATATATATATATATATATATAATGTTTATAAAACCACCAATAAACTCATAAAATAAGATTTTTTAAATGTTCAGCTGTCCAAATAAAATGGGTACTGAAACAATAATTCCCATAAACGCTGCTGAATATTTACAAAGACAACGAATCGAACGCTCTGTCTCGTGTGACTAACCATGTCATTAAATAAAGTCACTGGTAAAAAGTTACACTCGATGTACCCTGTAAAAGGCCTGTCAATATCACTTTACCCATCTATCCTTATGCACTAGTGACGTTGGATGCAGTAAACACATCCACCGTCAACACGTTTCAAACAGTTCTCCTGCAGAAACTGCACAACCGCACAAACTGCAGCTCTCGTGTGGGCCCTGCAACGAAGACAACAGACTCACACATTTCTGTGAATCTTGTTAGTTTCCAAGTTACCAGACCACAATGCACACTGCCATACCGCGCTAATGAAAGCAAAACAGTGAACAGCATTACCGGGTAGTGATCAACAAAAAACTAGCAATAAGCGAATGAAACAGCCACTGGGAGGGGGTGGGGGTGAGATGACGACTACTGAAGGTGTTTGTTGGCGGAACTGTCTCCCACTGTCAAGCGAGACAGACTGTATCTAGTGGGAGTGCACTGATAAAGATGTCCTTGCTAAGCCAGTAGGCCTACGGGGACAGCATGGTTAAGCTGTCAGGGCCTTAATGTCTTACTGACTTGCTATGTATAATTCACTACTCTGCCAAGTATTTATCAGTCTCCTCAGTGTGTCTGTGTCTGTGTCTGTGTCTGTGTCTGTGTCTGTGTCTGTGTCTGTGTCTGTGTCTGTGTCTGTGTCTGTGTCTGTGTCTGTGTCTGTGTCTTCTGTCGTGTACATCTGTTCTTTTGTGTTTTTGCTGCGGACCAATTCCATGAAGACAACCATAGAAAGAAAATCCATAATACATGAACAAATATGTGCACTCAATTAGCCAAAAACGTATTAGCAAAGTTCATGTACATATCACTTTAGACAGAGAACCATCAGCAATGAATAAGAAACAAGGCGATCGAGATAAGACCTAAATTTAAACAGCACAGCTGAGAGCCTAATTAAACTAATGATGACCCTTCACAGGTGATAACAGCTCCAGAGCCTCCAGTCAAACAACCAGAGGCCTTCAATATGAACCCTGACATCTGAACCCTGACATCTGACATCTGAAAGTCCACCTAATATTGCAGGTACCGGTAGTCACTTCTGCCATGAAGTTTCTCCACAAATACCCTGGAAATATTTAAACCTTAACATGCACAGCAGCAACAGTGGTGCTATGGGGCATGCCAAACTCATTAGAAATTACCATTACCGTGTGTGGGTGAGGACGAATGTAAATAGAAACTCAATGCAAACTGGGCAGTGCTGAGGCAACTATGGTCATAAATATTGATACAATCATTATTGTGGTGAATTAAATGGGGAAATTGAGCTATAGATATAGTGATACAAACACAAACAGTTCGTACTGAACACAGATTCGACCAAAGGCAAGAATTAGTTATGCAAGTTATACCCAATGTTTGTAGAAATATTGGCGGCAGTATTTTTTCACTTTAAGAAAAGTAGAAGAATTCGGGGACAATGCCATTAAATAGCATACTGCAAAAGTGTAGCTTTACTGCATAATATATTGCAGTAGTTATGAGAAAGTGTTAATTCCCCAAAGTAAATTAAAAAACAAATAAAATATGTTGGTAGCTTCCTTGTCCACTGCCACCTGGGTGCCTCCTTCTGAGGTCACTCTTGTCCAGTCTTGTTAAATACTATGGCCTTTTATCAACAAACAAACCATTCTGGTGTCTTCATTTGTTACAGTTGACACTGTCAGCCAGTGCCTGAAATACTCTGACATTTCCATCACGATGATCACGTTTCTATCGAAAACATTTTATGTCTTTTCCTGCAACAACATTTGCTTTGTACTCGACTGTTATGTTTCCCGGTGTTACTTAGAAACGAGGACACAAGAGGTGGGACAGTCATTGATTGCATTAAGTAGGCGGCTTCCCATTCAACAAACACCAGTGACTTGTCAGACCCTCCAGGGACACACACGCCTGAGGACATGTGCTAAAACACACACACACACACGCGCATGCGTGCGCGCGCACGCACGCACGCATGCACACACGCAATGATTGCATTAGTAGTTTCTGAAGTGACAATTTACAATCAGTTTGAAGGTCAGTCGCAAAAGCAGGTCGGTAATGCACTGATAAATGGTTATTCAATATTTGCTTTATTTCATTTGTCTTGTTTTGTATGTAGCATGCGCATGGTGTATTCGCAATAAATGGATGTAACAGAACATTTATTGTGCGACATAAAGCAATAATATTGATCAATTATCTCAGTTCTCAGATCTTCTCCCTGGTTTTGTTTGTTTGCTCGTTAAATTTCACATTAAAATAATTGACCATTATCTCCAACATTTATTCAAATTAATTATTTAACTTCAATAACATCATGAGACAAACTACTATACTATTTATGACCAGGACTGATGAATATTTAGTTAAGGAAAAAACAGTTCAGTTCTACATATTATTTATAAAATAATACAATTCACATATCTGCATGCTACTTGATCTTCTGGTTAATACTAATAAAAGTAAATTCTTTTGAATATTTTCACAAAAGAATACAATATTTTATCATGCAAACTATGTAACAAATACACTAACACATACTTTATTACAGGTCTGTATGATCAGGGGCGTTTGCAGGTCAACATTTTTTGCCAGTCACATTTTTTGGTAGATAGGTGGATAGGTTAACTCATACACATACAAGGCTACAAGCCAGTTGAGATGTGTTTTATGACCTGAAATAAACTACAAACACCTGTGTTTTGGTGAAGTTGGCTTAATGGATAACAAAAATAGATTACAAACTAAAACACCAACGAGGAATGTCAATAATATAACCAGCATTTTACTCGTTACATATTTAAGCTCAGGTTCTTGTCTTATTGTTCTTAAAATGTGTTTTAGGATTGCTTTTAAAAGAACACTCTATGGTAACAGTAAGTAGATAAGACTGTTACTCCAGGTAAGACTGTTACTCCAGGTAAGACTGTTACTCCAGGTAAGACTGTTACTCCAGGTAAGACTGTTACTCCAGGTAACACTGTTACTCCATGTAAGACTGTTACTCCAAGTAAGACTGTTATGCCAAGTAAGACTGTTACTCCAGGTAACACTGTTACTGTGCTTATGAACCTTACACCTGCCATTGCGGTGTCAACAAGCTGGGATAATGGCTGATCACGTCAGCCTGTGGCGTTGCTGTCATGTGACTTCATTACACACTGATGTCATGACATTTCACTGTGACACAGCTGATTGTGTCCTGGCCTGAGAGGACTCAGGCAATGTTATTGTAACATTCACAACCGTGACAAGAACTGGGGAAGCATTGACACTACTTAATGTCTCTCGTCTGACGTGACATGTTTAGTAATCTCTCACAGCGGATACTGCGGAAAACCACAGAAAATGGAATATTATGTAAGACGTTACTCTTCATGTGTAACCAGCAATTTATCTAACATAAATATACACATTAACAATCATTGGCACTTATTAGACAATTTCTAGTGTGAACACACACTGCTACAATTGTTTACAGTTTATTTCTAACATTTATTTGGCTTTTGATGTTTTGTCACAAATTAATATGATTACCAGGTACATGTTGACAGTTGTGTATATACTGTATATGTATAGGGATTAACATTTTGGTCTTTGTCATCTTTCTTTCAAGCAAATTATGCATATCTCCTACAAATAACATATTCATAACTTACGTAATCGTTGCACAGTTGCAATTACTCTATTTCACAAAACATATTATTTCAAACTGAGAATTACAATTTTACCAAAAATATAGCACTGTGCATGTAATCAAAAACTTATTATATATAACATATTTAGACCACAGTTTTATGTTTAAACTGTGCACATGTCTAAGACTGTGAAAACACAATCACGATAACGTCTCGTCTCAAGCCTACGTGGTCTGACAAAGTGGCAACCCGGGGATCGTGGAAAACACGCATCTGGGGTATTGTTGTGACTTCACTGCTCAGGATGAATGGATGAGTCATCCAGATGGAAAAAATTTAGCTAACGAGAGAGGGAGAGAATGTAATCACATTACATTACATGCCACCAGTGCCAGTGTCAACACAGAACTCCATCACAGTTACACATCCAAACAAGGCATGGACAGTCACAGTGGGCTGTCAACCAGTGTCATTACACGATCAGTAATGTGTATTATTATTACACAGGGTGGATACATATTATGTATTGTCTAAGGGGTCATATACAATGTCTGAACACTGCAGCAGTACAGGTGTATTGGCAGTACAGGTGTACTGGCCGCACAAATCAATGAGACTGTTTCATTGGCTATTGGCTCAATTATGGGTTTTGAGAGAGGTAAAGTCAAAGTGACCTTACACCTTGGTGTGATAATCTGATGCGGTCAGTCCCCTAGGCCAATACAACAAGGGTTTTTAATAGGTCACCATGACATCCAATTAATATTTAACATCATAACACCAAGGACCACAATGAAAATAAGTGCTTGCACTTTTTTTCATCCTTGTATTTAATGAACTTTGTATTTCTATTTTATGTATATAATTTTGTACAATGTTTACATTTTATATTGAATAAAATCACAACCAAAACTTGACCAGTCATAACAGAACAACTGGCTGTTTATTTTATTTTTGAGGAGAGAAGATACAAGCAAATGTACACACTGCCCAATCAAAACAATGCCTTGACAAACAAACACAAGTGTTACTTGAACTACAGCAATCTGATCTCATGTCATGCATCAATGCACATGTGATATACAATGGTGAAAACTGCACTTATATAACACCTGTATATAACATTGTGTCCTTATATGAGAGACTAAAGCTTATCTACAAACCTACCACACACCACAGCTGCCAAAGGAAATAGCAACACTGCACGGAATAAATGCGGAAAGCTATTTTAAGGTTAACGCTATATAATAATGTGATAAATTATTGATCATTATGTTAAAAGTAGCAGACCTGAACACTAACACAAACAGAAGCCAAAAATAACAAGTAGTAACAATTAATGCATACATTTGCTTGTGACTGTGTAATATGATGTACCAGGGGTAGTAACATCAATACTTATCATACATAATGATAATACAACGGCACCATAATATAACATGGAACATCTAACAAAATGACACATTTGATGGAACTGCAGTGTAAGTGTAACTGAGCACCACTGCATGACAAATTTTTTTAAATATAATATTATTTTTAAATATGCTTAAAAGTACCCTTTCAGAATTAGCACAATCAGTCATATTCACTTGCACATTGAAAACAAAATAATGGCAACAATATTTGCTTAACATGATGCAAACATCTCATAAAAAAAACTGTTGCTTCAAAATTTATAATTTTGCACAATAGGTCTACAACATATTACACGGAAAAAAATTGTCATATTCATCTTCTAGTAGTAGCCTACGCAACAGACCAACAATACACACACTCATGTGTGATGTGGGTGTGTGCTAAATGTGATGAATATAAAATATATTGTATTTATTGATTCAGTTGACTTGTATAAAAGTTTGGTAAAGTACATAATATATCTCTGTAGTTATTTATCAAACACATTGTTATATAACATATAAAGCCATGCAGACCATGAGTGTATAATTTTATTTTGTTTTTTATTATATCAGGGATGTCATTTATAGTATGTGGAAGGCTGTATCTAAGGTTTCATTGCATATTCATGCTTAGTTCTAAAAGTATGTATAATTATTATCTTTTGCACACATGTTATTATTGTGTATATTAATAAGTGGTATAATTTGCCAATTTAGTAAATATGGAGGTAATTGTTTATGAATATATTAAAAATAATTTTAAATTCTTAATTAATAAATATAATAAATACATTTTAATTCTTGTAGCTTTAATTTATCTTCTACTTTCAGTAGTTTAATATTTTTAAGTGGTTCCGTATGCGAGTTATATTTATAAGATTATCATTCGCACAATAACTAATAACTTTATAATGCTGTGCCACGATCAGCAGGGTGTCTTTTGAGATACCTTGCTATCCCTAGATGCCTTGAAAACAAAACATGTCTACAAACATCTCAATCGTGTTTTTGAGACAAAGAAACATTTCAGATTGGTGGTGTGCATCTGACAGCAATCAGTTACACATCTGCCAGTGTGTGTCAGTCCAGTCCGGTCACATCTCTCCACCACCAGCTCACAATCAATTTCAATTCAATCTGCCACATTTAGATCTGACTCACAATCAATCTAGCATTTATCACACTTCTGGTTAGAATTGATGCCAACACAAAACTGGTGAAACACATGTAATCAGCAGATATCACATGTCTGGCAAACTCTGATAAATTGTTATGGTATTTACTGGGGCATAATCATCAAAACATTGATGTTGGCTGATTAATAGAAGAAGAAGAAGAACTAATGATGCTAAATGTACAAATAAATCACACCAGACAAAGATTATACCCAAAGGTACATATATAATACCTACACACACACACATACGCATGTACACGCACACACAAAACTAACAGCAACAACTCCTGAGGATAATGAATAAAAGGTGTACCCTGCCCAACATAATATACAATAATATAAATACAGAAACCAACCTTAAGAATTGTACGTACATAAAACATTGTGCGGGTATATTCAGTTACACATCTGCCACAAGAATTGCATTCAGAATTTACTTCGACTACCAAGGTACTGAAGGTAGTCTAGTGCTTCAGGCATGTTTGCTGAAGGACTCATACCAGACTGCAAAACAGTTGTTTGAAAGCTTGTTGATAAATTATGACATGGTTAGACAATTCACAAAATTCATTAATAGTAGCTCTACTAGACATAAGGTGGATGACGATAGGTAAAGTCTTTATACTTATTATTTCTTGCTATATGTACTTTGATTGTTAGTATAACTGTTATATGTATGTATAATTGTCTGAAATAAAGCATTGAATTGATCTGAATCAGACTTCTGTGTCTGGCAAACAAAACCAGCGACATCAGCTAACAAACTGGTGGTCATTTACCGGATGCGTAATAGCGATTTGACCCCACTAGCCCAAGGACACCCACCACCTGTACTTGTATCTCTGCAGCCTCCAAAACATCACACCAAGGTCACTGGAGATGCCTTCACAAACAACTCCTGTATCAGTCTATCCTCTGCACTGCAGCTTCTATGCAGCGGCTAAGTACACGTGCACTTAGCGCTGTCTGTCAATAGCCAGTGTGGGATGGGCTGGCCTGGGTTTCCTGTACACTGAGTGCCACAGTAGTCTGTCTAACTGCACACAAGTCACAACAGGTGATTATTTTACTTCCTTGTGTGTGTATTCATTTGACACGCAGCGACATATACAAAGGCTAAATACACTAGAAAAAACCTGTGGAGAATTTATTGCACACAGGCGGGTAGCACTACAGATAAGATTGTTTTTTAATTGGTCAGCAAGAAATTATTCGGACCACTTCGATGGTCAAAGTCAAGTTTTATTTCATCAATTAACAGGATTTGTGCGAAACTTTTATGCAGATTTTTGGCATGAAAATTGTATTCTTAACCGAGTTTAAGGAAGTTCCCTAACTGTAGCTGCAGCATATCACAAATATATTTAAAAAATCCTAATTATATTATACTGTGGGTTGGACATATGGAATGCACTGAAGCAGAACGGCTAATGGACATTCTGCAGTCCTCAGTCAGAAGAGTAGATCTAGAAGAAGACAATTGTGACTGACATTGAAGATTTTGGGCTGAAGGTTTGCTGAGTTTGGGAAGATCTGCAAATGGGAGGGTGGGAGCACAAGGGAGAGTGGAGGCTGCAGCTGGGGAGCAGTGATGGACAGATAAGGGAAGATTTGCCTGACTGACACTTACCAGGTACCGGTAGTCACAGTTGTCCAACTCTAAATCTTGCTTAGTTGTGTGACTGGGAAGGCTGGATGACAGATGACTGTTGTCTTCAGATGATGCCGTCATTGCAGATTTTCAGTGACTGAACCTTCATTTATTTACACGTATAATTAAAACATTTAATATTATTGGAGATATATGAACCTGCAAGCTAAATGTTATCGTCTGCATATTCGTTGTATTTCGCATGTAACTTACACCAATATATTTAGAGTTTACTCTTGATTTGAATGCTTTGTGTGAGCTGAAAAAAGTGGTTATATTTGACGACCCAGCACAGGAATCAATTATTTTGGCTACCCTGATTCAGGCTAATCAATCAAGTAGAACGACAACAATGCTTTAACTTGAGATATATTAGCATAAGACCGTCAGGCGGCCACTTCAGTTAATGTTGTCCCATCCCCAAGGAGCCAGTCGCAGATTGGAAATCATAGAACACAGAATCGACGCAAAATTAGGTTGCACTCAAAATTAGGTCATGCAACATTTGCTATAATTTCATTGATAGGCAGCACTCCACGGAGTTGTCAGCTTTTAACACTGATGCGAACTGACGCTGAAGCAGAATAAGTGATAGCCACAGAGTCGGCCTATGGCTTCTGTCTCTTCCGATCCCCATCAACGTGGTGTTAAACAGGCTCTATGAATTATACGCAAAATTCTGCCAGTTTTTGATAGACTGCAACATTCCACACTTACTTCGGAGCATTGCTATTTCAAACTTGCAACGTTTCAGTCCAACTGCTGTCGACCTTTTTTACTCGCTGGTCATGTTTCAAATAACAATATTCCAATCCAATCCAAAGGGTACATTTTTGCAGGCTCTTCGAAGAACTGTTAGTTTTACACCTTGGTCTTGCACCTACATACTTATCAGCACCTCTCTCTGCGGTCTTCTGACCAGTTACTACTTAATCAGCCCACTTCCCGAACTAAAATTGGCGAACGATCCTTCTCTTGATCCTCAAGGGCATGGAACCAACTACCCCTTGCAGTGCGACAATGTACGAGTGTGAATCAATTCAAAGTAGCACTCAAGACGCATCTGTTTACAGATTATTATTTTGACACTCTGTGATCACAGTTAATCAGTCAAATATTCATACATTTATTTTAATTTATTTATTATTTTAAATAGTCTATATTTATACTATCTCATTTTTATTTACTACATATTTATACTATTTTACTTACTTTTATATTTGTTTTATTAGCATCTCCACATTTTATCAAAGTTGTATTGTACTAACTTTTTAGTATTATTATATATATATATATATATATATATATATATATATATATATATAGTATATATATATATATATTTTAAAAAAATTTATACATATATATATTATATTATTAATATGTATTTTTAGTATCATTATTTTAGGAATAATCATTGTAAAGTGCCCCAGAACAATTATTTGGATGGGGCGCTATATAAGAAATAAACTATTATTATTATTATTACATATTTCTGATAAAATGTTGTCAAGAAGAGCAACTGTGCAAATGTTTCTAATGTATGTAAACTTCCCTTCAGGTAAACGTCACTACCCTAGGGGGTAGTCACAGTGACAGCACAAGACATAACTCTAGGTCTTAATTAATTTTATGGCCAGTCAACTTTCTGACATGCCATGTTTTACAAATTAACAAGAGGGTGCCAGCTCCTCTGCCCATAATTGGCCAGGCAGTAATTTGTAATGGGAAGTCTGCTGTCTAGAACGTGGGAAAGTTACACATATTGCAGCTACCTCTGGGTAACTCTGCTGGTCTTGCATTATTGCCAAACATTTTTGTTTTAAAACTGGATGTTTTGTTTACCATTTGAATGCGTCGCAGGTGGAATCTTTCAAATAGCGAACACTTTTCCAAGCTTAATAAAGCAACTAAACATACAGGGCAGGCAGTAAACCTTCAACATGCATGTTGTAGTCATAAGAACATAATAATAAATGAAAAATAAAACTATGGGGTGGCACCCTCGCTTCTGCAAACTTTGTCATCGACGCTTCTGTTACAAAGAATTATACAAGTATGTGGAACCGTGGAGTCTGGAGACTGGACACATATCCCAACAAAATACACAATAGATTGTCCATAAGAATCACACATGTATGAGACATTCTGTAAGTGTGACAGACTTAACAGCTGCTTCTAGTTGTTCCAGCCAGAAGGTCAGACTAGATACAAGGGTCATTTTATATCCACAGCTCCACAGAAGAGAGTGCAATGGCGCTTGAGAAATAAAGTGATGAGGAAGTGAGGTGAACGGCAAAGATGCAATTTGTTGCAGCACAGTTAGTTACCAGACAGGGCAAATTCAACGTTATCCGTTTAGCTAGTTCACTGGAGCTGAAACATCAATACTCAGTAAAGAAGCTGAGAGGAATAAGTTTCCCAAATAACTGCTAGACTGAGTGGGAAGTGACGTATGATGGTGGGGGCAGGGCATCAACCCACTTACACAGTCACTCATCCTGTGTTAACACACCCAGATTTTATGAATCCTACAATAAGGAGATAAACAATCGAGATACTGATTTATACAGAACTCTCACTAAAAATGATTAAGACAAAGTGCAACGCTAATCCCTTTCATGAGATTTGCAGATCATTTGGATCACGATGGACGAACAAATAACAGACAGACTTTCCATCTCTCTTCTCCCACTCATATATAGGGGGAAATCAATACGTTATTATCACATTCATTATTATAATAGTTGTGGCTGAACAAGTCAGATTATGTTATAAAATCATTAGCCAAAGACACTAGAAAGAAGCTATGAAATAAATACTCTGCTGTGTATAATCGAAGTCTAAAAAGTGACCCCTGACATGTCAGACAGGGTAAGATTGTTGCAAGTGGGTCAGCTGCAAGTCCAAGTACAGGGAGGTCAAGAGAAATGCACTAGTCTCCTATTAGATATGGGGAAGCTGTTTCTTTTGTATGTAACAAATTTTTTTCTTATTTTTCAAGGCAAATGCTATTTGAAGTACTGTTCAAATAAAATAAGTGTTAAAACGTATCGACATTATAAAATATTTATAATAAACAATGATGCCTGTGCAATTTATACAGCATATCCGAGAAATAATAGTAAATTGATTAATGAAATAATTCCATTTTGTTTTGTAATAGTAATATGTACACACTTGAGTAAGCATTACTAAATGACACTGATTTATATGTTTTTTACAATAATAACTTTATCAATGTTGTATTCAACTTTCAAAGAGAGGATCACATTTTTGTCCGAATGTACAGGATTGTAAGTTAATGTTATTATTATGCATTCTGGATATGACCTTACGCCATAATAATTATTTAATGGGATACTTAACAATATGCAGATACCTTAATTTCCCTTTCCTCAGTACAATATTTGTAAACTCACAAATACGTGTTTAATACAGTAGAACATTTACATTGTTCTACTAAATATCTAGTAGAACAACTATTATGCGTAAAAACAATTATTACAAAGCAACAAAACTATTTTGTTTTTAAATATTTGATGTGAATTGAAAAGAAAATCCAGTAATAATTAATGTTAACTACCCAGTAGCTTACATTCTTTCATGAAGCCAAAAAACCAAAAACCAAGCGCTGCAGGTTGTTTCTACTCTTGTCAGTTATGGCATGCTAAACTGACATTTACTAAAAACTAAACTCGTACAACAGTGGCTGCCTGAAGAGAGTGGCTCAACGAATTTGTCGGCTGTTACCATTTCTAATATGCAGAAGAGTAGACTGTTTTTTTTAAATGCACTGCAAAAGGGTCAATGGCTGAAGAAAGCGATTGACAGTAGAAAGAGGCATGTGGACCACAACGCTTCAAAAGAGATACTAGCACTCTGCTGAAAATGTTTGTTAGCAAGTTATAATTTTATACAGAATAATTCATTAAGAAATGTTGGGTTACCAGATATAGGTGTGGGCTACGAGATATTTCAACTTGGTAGCCCTACTGGCAGGGCTTTATGCAGGATAAAATTATTGCCAGTCACATGTTTTGGTGGACACATGGATGTTAACTGTTAACCGAGTTTATAAACTTTCAAATGTGCCTGATGACCTGAAATGGACTACAAACACACATCTGACACTATTTAATTTACACCCACTTTCAAGGCATAACTAACAATATCTATGGTTTTGGAAGAAATTTTTTTGCTCCTTCATTTTGTACCCGTCCACCACGCTTCCATCCATATCCGTTTTTACCCGTCCAAATGACGGGTGGACAGGTCGCTACATAAAGCTATACCTACTGGCTACCTAGATTTTTGAGTTATTTCTACCTCTAAATGTGTGACCCCCATTTTCAAAGAATAACTGACAATATCTGTGACTTTGAAAGACCTTTTTGTCCTTATAATTTTGTTGCTCCTTATTTTACCCATCCACCACCAGTCTAGTGATATTTGTATCCATATAAACTGGTTTTATCCGTCCAAATGACAGACAGGTGTCTACATAAAGCTACGTACAAGTTTGGTAGATCTTTCCTTTGCATATATATATATATATATATATAATATATATATATATATATTCATAACAAACACTTTTGTTGCAGCTGCATTTTCTGTAAACAACATAAAATATTTAGTGATCATGAAACAGGATGTGAGTCGAGGGTCCACCACAGAGATGCCCAGCCGCCTGGTCCATGGGGGAGGGCCAAGAGTCAATACCTGCATGTTGCTGTAGACACCTCACAAATTACTTCCAGTACTTGCAGGCTGAGCCCACTTAGCTGTCTCTGGTAAGTTCTCAGAGCTCTCTCTCTTATCAATGCGTCCTCATAAACAAAACACATCGTATCAAATTACTGTCTCACAACCACTTGTTGTTCCTAACACTAATCTTTACTGAAGCAAGTGTTCATTTTCTGTCCTTTCCCCGCTGTGACAAACAATATTTAAGTAATTTTATCTGATATATCGGATGCTGACATTTTTAGATAATTCCTCCAGCTAAAATGTGGTGAGTAGTAATTTGTAATGAGAAGCTAGCTATCTAGAAATTGGTTAACTCTGCCCATTTTGGCATTATTGCCAATCAGTTCTGTTTTGAAACTGGATGTTTCATTTATCATTTTGAACACGTTGCGTACAATTTTTTTTAATGTTAGAATTTTTTTTCCGAACTTAACCAAGTAACTAAACATAAATTGGTAGGCAGTAACCTTCAAAATGAATGCTGTAGTTACAAAAATTTAATATTAAATGAATAAAATGAAACCTAGCAGCTGCCACTCTCACCTTAAGAATCTTAGGTGATCTTCGCTCTGATTTTGGTTAAACTGTTTCACGTCATAATATTCTTAATAATTCTGGCTTGTAGCAGTTTTGAGCTGAAGTTTTGCGGCTTAAGGCATTTCAGAAGGTTATGATCACATTGTTATGCCGTCTGGAAGCAAGTGCTGATTTATAATTTATTCCAGTCTGAACAGACTGGGCCTGTGGCTGTTTGTTATTCAAACAACAGATAGAGATCAGCAGACGGATAATTTGATGGAGTCGCAAAACACCTGCTGTTGAAACAGTGTGGCATTGCCAAGCCAATTACCCATTATGCACCATCTTGATGGGACTATGGATTTAACACATAACTAACATATACTCAATGGGCATGATTTCTGTTAAATGTGCAGTAAGACAATAGTGAATGTTATTTAAGATATGGAATGCATCGTTCAGGTATTGCAATCAGGAATAAGAAGCATCACAACTAGAGTTGATTTTTCAAGAGTATAACTTCAGTGTTCTTGGTAAAACTGCCAGTTGTTACACAGAGCATAATTTATAGTCAATCCACACTCTGTGATAAATCATGAAATTAAAATGTTTCTGTTGCTCTGGTTCAAGACTTATAAGTACTGGGTATTATATAAAATAAATTGGGCTTGCAAGTTTGTAGCACATACACAAGCGAGGCAAGTTTGCATTGTAAATACCTGTAATTCCTTTTATTTAATCATCCCGAATATTGGAGGTTTCATCAGAATCGTCCACTGTTCTGAGTACTAGTGTGAGAGAGTAGTGTTAAAATGGTGATTCTAGTTGCAAATGGTTAGTCTGTATTAACCTTGCTGGTGCATAACCCCAAGGTCCCAATCATATCACCTTCTGATTTTCTCTAAACACAATTATAAATGTTCCAATGGAACTGAAAAGTAATCATAAACTGGCACAAACAACACCAGGAAGGCAGGAAGACACCCTTTGCCATTACAATGTTCATACACATGTATAAAAGGAAACAAGTCAGTCGTGGCTGAATGAAGATTTGATAAGCATCTGTGGAATATAAGGTCATATTGACCTTACACGAATTATGATATTGGCACCAAAGCTAAAAAGGCTGTCATATAAACATGCACCATTAAAAAATAATACACACAGCACCAATCCAAGCATACTAAAATACACACTAATACGATCTTTTCAGTTGTTCTGCTGCCCTTAAACTGTGTATTAGATACGTGTATAAAAATACTGTCAATTGAATTACATATGCTTGACAACATGTACACAGTTATTGACCCCATGTATGTGCTATTCCTAGGTCATGTTTCTTCAGTCATGGCTACAACTGTATAACACAACTCAACTAGTTATTCATACAATTAACCATTAGTTAGTTGACACATACCCCCCCAACACTGACACTTGTATCCCCAACCTGGATTCGGAGTGCAGCTGAACCTGACAGCACCAACTAAGCTTTAGTGCAACCTGGCCAAGGGACTGGCCTAGAGTAGACGAAATGAACTTGGAAAAACTCAGTAGAAGAGACCGCTGAAACTCCGCAAGACCACCAGTGAATTTATTTATTTGGAAGAAAGACAACGTGAATGTAACTTTTAAAATACCTAACAGTCCTCAATAGAATTAACCCAGACCAATTTTTCAATCCATCTACAGCCTACAGGCAATCTGAGTGAGGGGCCTGGCTAGTGAGCACTACTGCTAGCCTGGCATAGCCGTAGTCAAAAATTACAGAACTAATCGAGTACGGATATCTGTAATCACTTCTTCACAAATCGGATAGTTGACACTTGCAACAGGCTCTCAGAAGAAGTGACAACAGCCTCACCGACCATATTCAAGAAGAGATTGAAGTATTTGACAATCGGCTAAGATACCAAGACCGTCCAATTATTATGATTGAACTGAAGTAACGCCGGGTGAAACCATGTTGCTAGGTTTGTTTACTCCAGTCTGTTTACGTGCATCAAACAAATATTGGGAAATCGCGATATACCGAGAGTTGGTGGCATAACATAATAACCTACTGATCGAAGAAGCTAAAAGCTTACCTGTTTATGGACGAATGCGATTTTCGTTACCCGTTTTCTTCCGTCTAACTGCCTCAAATGACGACACGCCAACAAACCGGAAATTGAGAGCCGTGACTTTCTCAAAGAAAACGGTTTTGTTCGAACGTGTATAATATCATAATAAATGCAATGAAACGGCACATCACATTGCAACAGTTGATACGCAGGACTGTTTCTATTAAACGAATTTATGTGATGGTTTATCGTGAAGATTCAGACTTAATGATTGTGCCGAGTGATGAGAGCATCCATGTCCGCAAGGCGTATTAGAGGGCCCTCGTTCTCGTCGTATCCGTCAGATGGCGGAACTGTACAAAAAGCAGATGGGGTTAGATCATATTTTCTTTTTTCCACAGCTTCCACCACTTTGACGAGATATCTCCCGAATCTTGATAACATTTAATACAAGTCCTGAATTCCCGAATTGGAATACCAATTTCCCGATTTTATTTTTAAAAGTCCCTAATTGCATACTGATTATAGTTGTAGATGCCGACAAATTTGTTTTAAGACAACTGGATTTTTAGGGACGAATGCTCATATTGATTTTGGAATAGGTCTACATCCCTAGAGATGAAAATATGTGACAGCGTTGCAGGACTCATAGTTTTATGTGAAAAAAATCACAGTCAGCAGAATGAAAATGTCAGAACATGTGGGCAAATGGATATGCTTCACAGCCATATTAAAATTATTTTAATATCATGAGATTTGCGGATGTTATAACATTGTATCTACCACAACGTAAAATGCAAGCTTTCACCCAAACTAAATTACTGAATGTTCTCCGTAATGACCTCATATTTCAATGTGCTTATTGCACCAGAGTGTACGCATTTGTTGCTAGATACGGAAAATAGGTGATAACACTGCAAAGCTCACAGAAGTCTCTGTTAAATCACTAATGTTAACCCTTTTCCCTGTTTAACTTTTTCTATGGAAATTATTGGAGTGGTGGTCAGACTTAGCCCATTATAAAATCATTACTATCTGTCCCAGGTGGTTGACATAATATGCACACATCATGTGGCAAACATATAATATGTTATAAATAGCACTATCAACATTACTTTAATGCCTTAAGAATTGTGGTTTATGGTCCTTTTTCTGCTGCGTCAAATAAGGAAATCTGTCATTCAGGCTTTCTATAAATGAACAAAGTCATTTACAATGTTCTGGCTAGCAATTCTCAGTCAATGCTCTTGTTTCACAACAATATTAGTTTATGCCCATAGATATTGAAAATATATAGCATTGCAAAGCGTGCAGTATTATCTGTGAAATCACTGTTTTTAATCCATTTTCCACTTCCGCCGTAAATGTTTACGAATAGAAATTACTGGAGAAGTGGTCACACATAAACCACAATAAAATAATTATTTTCCATCCCAAGGTTACGAAATGAACATGTAATGTGGAAAATGTGTAAAGTGTTATAACAATAATATCAAATTGATTGTAATATATTAAGAATTATGGATTGTATGATACTTTTTCTGTGTGTGTGTGTGTGTGTGTGTGTGTGTGTGTGTGTGTGTGTGTGTGTGTGTGTGTGTGTGTGTGTGTGTGTGTTTGTGTGTGTGTGTGTGTGTGTGTGTGTGTGTGTGTGTGTGTGTGTGTGTGTGTGTGTGTACGTGTGTGCAAGTGTCAATATGAGTATGTTACATTTGACTGGTGGGTTCAAAAGTTACAGTACTTTGTGTTGATAACATTACAAACAGACAACTCAAAAACTGGTCAATTATCAATGAAATATAGAGTAAAATAAAATTAGTTCTGGTACACTTTATTTATCTAATGAACTTCTTTGTTATTTTTAGAAGAGTTCACGAGAAACGTCTACTGAAAGCACCACCACAAGATGAGGTTGAGCCTCAGGATTCTGTGAGTAAATTAGAATTGTAATAAATAGTGTATTTATGAGAATCATTATTGCAATTAGGAACATAATAACAGAGTCAAGTTCTATCATGAGGACTGTTGAACTTCTCTGCATGGTTGCCATGACTACGTGACCCATGTTGGTCTTCTGTGGATCCAGGTAATCTTCTGTATGGACCAAATTGGTGGTCAATGTGGACCATGTTTCCTTTCTAATGGACCATGGTGATCTTATGTGTGAGGCATGTTGATATTCTTCATGGACCTTGGTTATGGACTATGTAGCTGTTCTCTGTGGATAAGGTTGTTCATTTTGTTCTTTGCGTTCTTATCAAAAAGTGTCTGTTTTTTATAAGATCACTGTACAGGTGTACACTGTAATAATCCCATTTTGAACATGAAAAAATAAAATAATAAAACTTGTGTATGTTTGTGCTTGCAAAAATGGACTTCATTGACCTTCTGCGAGGACCAAGTTGATTGTTTCCTTCTTTTATGATACATAGTTGTCATTTGTGTGGAGCATCTTGACCTTTCACGTGTACAGTATAAGTAAAGAGACAGGTGTGAAAATTGCTTATCATATGCAAGTATACATAATGTGAGAGCATGTAATGTAACTGTAAAAGGGTAATCAATCAACTGTTTTATGGTACAGCTGAGTGAGTCAGCCAGGTCTTTGTGCCTGTGTCTGCTTGCTACAGTTGTTTATGTGAATCCATACAACATATGTGTATTCTCTCATCTACTCCATTACAGTTTGTCCTGAAGGCATTCTGCAGACGCCATGATGAGGTGATAGCAGAGATCATTCTCCAGTGAGACGTGTGTGAAGGAACTAGCTGCGATTGAAGAGAGTCTAGACCTCGACACAGACAGGAAGCACTTCAAGAGGAGGATGCAGATGGAGGGACAGTCAGAAGATAAAGTTAAAGAACATGTGAACAGTGATTACTGGAATAACACAGAGTAACACCATGGGTGTAGATGTGTGATAGAGAACTGAAGTGCTGTGGACGGGATTAAGTAACTATATTAGCAGTGACATCATGAAAACCTACCATTTAAAGAACAATATGAAAATGTTTACATGTGTTAAAATACTGTAATGTGTGTATTCATGACATCTAAAAATAACTACATTGTCAACTGTAAAAAGGTAGGGAAAAATAGTTAACAGAAATCCAAGTCTGGATATTTACGAGCATGATCCTGTACACAAACTATTTAATCTTGTACATTTAAAGGGCATCTGAATATACAGTGTCAGTGCACTGTACTCTAAATACATAGAATCTTTACAGTAGTAGATACCAATGTTTAAAGTTGCACTAAGAAAGTGAATGAAATTAATAGATCAGTATTTAAGGTTTCTTTTTTGTTGTATTTACAATGCTCATGTAGTGTGTCAAAAGATATTTGATGACAAATGTATATTAGAGCATTCCTGTTACTCATCGCACATGTTCGTAGTAGCACACTGGCAGAATAGCTGGAGCTTCAGACTTGACTAAGAGAAACAGGGTTCAGATACTGTGTACTCTATTAAACCTTAGGCAAACTTGTTTTTCACTCTTCATTGCTCCAGTTCACTCCGCTCAGAATGAGTACTTGGCTCTAGACAGTGGTGGATATTTGTGTGCGAATAACCCTTGAGCATTTATTGCAGTGTGGCTGGAAATATTCCAGGGATGTCAGTATGTTGTTCTGTAGAATAGATCTGCCAGGAAGTAAGGTGTAAGGCACCTTAGGCAATCTTGACGATTGGATACTGCACTGTATATGAACTTACATTTAGCTTTTGTTCCTTTTGAACTTTCTTTTGCTGTTACAGGCATTGACACATACAAGTCTAGAATATTAATTTTATGGAAGGCTTATTGTATTTATCTGTGCAGAATGGCTAGGAGTATGAGATTTCTGAAAATATGCTACTCTCATGAAGGCTGTATATTTACTTGTGAAAATATGCCATTCACACCCCACGGGGGAATGGCGCTGCTCTAAGTCTAACTTTTTAAAATTTTGTATGACATTTTATACAACTTTTAACAAACGATGTAAATATTTTGATTTAATAAATATTAGAAGTTGTTTTTTTATTACAAAATCATGTTATACAGTAGAAATTATACCTATTATACCATACTGACTGTCCAAAGATCTTTCATGTCCCATTTTGGTTTTGAAATAAAAGGGGTTAAGTGGACTTATGCATCGTTTACATCAACCATAAGGCATTTTCAAAATGTGAGACGGAAATGCAAGATCACGTGAACACAAGTTGCCGGCTTGCATATTTTTTGTCATTCAATCTAATGGCGGGTAAGAGAAAGTTTCACCCGGTAGTACTATCGTCTGCGTCAAAGAAAGCGAAAAAGGACCGTGACAAATTTAGGGCAACCACATGGTTGTTTTAGAAGAACAGAAAGCATGATGGGTTCACCTGAAGGTTGTCCTAAAAACGAAATCAGACCATAATGTGGCAGAAGTTCTGCTTGACACGTACTTTTTTCAACTTACATCTTGTGCCTATACATTATAGTGACTGACATCACATCATTAATCATGGTGCCTCGTGACAGTCATGTCAACTGTTGTTTATGTGACAGTGGATAAGGCATTTTAAAATGTTGCCTTATTGCATTTACCTACAGAGTTAAAACAAATTATCCATAATATTACTTATGAGGTACATTGTGAAAAAAATGGAATTGTTATGAAGTATTTATTTTGTTATTAAAATAAACACCTGTGGTAGCGCTCCCATGCCACTGAAGTCCTCGGCATATTCTATGCTGACCTCAAGTAGGGTTATTACTGTTGCACTTAACTTGATCACCTGGCAGAAGTCTGATGCTGGTCAGATGACGCTGCCAGCGAGAAACATTTTATCTGCATTCTTCTACAGCCCACATGTAGGTCTTATGTCATAGTTGTTTGGGTTGCATATTAATTCCTGTTTGTTTGGCAACCAAGGTGCAGGTCATTTATGAAGAAAGCATTAATATTCCTGCATATATACGTTGATACTTAGGCAAACTTGACTATAGTTCGATGTATTTCAGAGATGTCACAAAAGCAGCTGAACTTATTAATTAAATAGAATCAATGCGTGTGCACACAACATGTAATGTTTGCATGTGGAACACCAGCAGGGTATGAACCTGCCACACACAACACTGAATCGATATTACCATAAGCTGTGAATAAAATGGTTAGACAAACAACTGACATCGTTTTTGCAAAGCAGTATTCTAAATGCAATCAGTCACAACTGTATTTTATATTATTAGACAATTTTAATTTATCTGACAGGAATACATAATTATTAGTATACAATCTAAAAAAGTATGCACAAATTCATTTTTCTGGATAACACTGCTAACTTTGTTTTGAACTTTTCTTTTGTGGAAACGCATCCTCCATCACCGTTGATGTCAAACACCCTATTTGAACGATTGTTTCTACATGAAAAAATGAAAAATTACAAAACCAGTACAGTTGTTTCCCACAAGCATGAGTTCTTAATGGTAGTTATTACAACAGAACATGTTGCATTTCCTGACAATATCCAGCATTTTCTCTAGTTGATTATCCTCTGTATGTCTACTGACATCCTAAATATGAATAGGGTATGTGTGATTTAATAAACATTAGGTTTAATGTGAGGTGTGTGTATATAAAATATTTATGACATTGCTTTATTGACTAATACAGTTTAACTTTATAATAGGACTGACGTAGAATTGTACAAATTAGTGTCTTTGCAAGAGTGACAGTGTTGGTGACACTGCAGTCAAGAGACCGACCAGTCACATATGAAAC
>JAODUO010001428.1:0-15000 GCA_025642075.2 Ridgeia piscesae | reverse complement strand
GCCATGCTGGTACCTTGTTGGTGGTGAGGAGGCTTGCGTGTCTCAAGGACTCTGGGAGCTATACCGGCGGGGGCTAGAGCCCCTGGCAGGTTTAACCAAGCCGGGCAGGTCCCTCCAGGTTGGGGGTTGGGCGTGGGGCTAACAACCCCACCCTATAAAATAAATTATGTTACGGAAACTACAACAATGGAAACTACTACAAGGGGCCCCGTAGCAGACTTGAGCCAGCCTGGCAGTATGACCACACCTGCTGAAAGGAAGGCAGGTGTGCGACAGATAGTTTGCTCGGGCCCAAAACTAAGATCAGCATAGGGACATGGAATGTCCGAACGAGGCCTCAAAGTTAGCACAAGTCATCCGTGAGATGAAAAGATACAGACTGGACATCCTAGGGGTTAGCGAGTGTCGATGGACTGGGTCCGGGCGACAGGTGAGCCATGATGGTTCAATCATACTATACTCAGGACATGAGGACACACACATCCGTGGTGTAGCCCTTGTAATCTCCAAACAGAAGGCCAACACCTTGCTGGAATGGGAACCGATCAGCGATAGGATAATGAAAGCACGCTTCAACTCCAAACACTGCAAGCTTACAATCATTCTGTGTTACGCCCCAACCAATGAATCTGACAAAGAGGACAAGGAAGACTGGTACGAACAGCTGCAACAAGCAGCCGCCAAAGTGCCACAACATGACATGCTACTGATCATCGGAGACATGAATGCCAAAGTTGGTTCTGATAACTCCAACTGCGAAAGAGCCATGGGCAAACATGGTTGTGGCGTGATGAATGACAATGGTGAACGCCTTGTTGACTACTGCTTGAACAACAACTATGTAATTGGAGGTACCATCTTTGCACACCGGGATATCCACAAGCTCACCTGGAAATCACCTGATGGTAGGACAAGCAATCAAATCGACCACATTATCATCAATGGAAAATGGCGTAGGTCCCTTCAAGATGTGAGAGTTTGCCGTGGAGCTGACATTTATAGTGACCACTATTTGGTAACCGCACGCGTCAAGTTGAAGCTTCACAAAGTGGTACCAGAGAGTCAGCGACGTAAACAACTAGATGTCACAAGACTCGCATGCCCAGTCACCAAACAGGAGTTCGTTTTGGAGCTGAGAAACCGCTTCAATGCATTAACAGACACATCAGAGGAGACTGATCACGACGCTACCAACAAGTGGGACACCATCAAGAAGACCTATGTCGAAGTAGCTACCAAAGTCTTGGGCCACAAGAAGAAGAACCACAAGGAATGGCTAACACCAGAAACATGGAAAAAGATTGAGGAGCGGAAACAACTCAAAATCAAGATGCTGAGCACCAAATCAGCGAGACTCCAACAACAAGTCCAAGAAGCATACAAAGGCAAAGACAAGGAAGTGAAGAAGAGTGCCAGGAATGACAAGAGGTCCTACATAGAAGGGCTAGCAGCAGAAGCTGAGAGTGCTGCAGCAAGAGGTGAACTGAGCACTGTCTACAAGATCACCAAGCGTCTCTGTGGTAACTACACTACTCACTCTGCCCCTGTGAAAGGCAAAGATGGCAGCACTCTTACAACTGAACGTGAACAAGCTGATAGATGGGTTGAATATTTCTGTGATGTCCTGAACCACCCACAGCCAGATGAACCCGCCGACCCCCTACCAGTGCCAGATGACCTCAACATCGACACCCGTCCCCCAACAGAAGCAGAAGTTAAAAATGCCATCAAAGCTATGAAGAGTGGAAAAGCCCCAGGCGTAGACTCCATTCATGCTGAAATGTTGAAGGCCGACCTCAGTACAGCTACAAGAGTCCTGACTAACTTGTTCGACACCATTTGGGACAAAGAGACTATCCCAAGTGACTGGGGCAAAGGACTCATTATAAAGATCCCTAAGAAAGGCAACCTCCAAGTCTGTGACAATTGGCGAGGAATCACACTCTTGTCCATCCCCAGCAAAGTCTTCTGTAGGATCCTTCTTGGAAGAATCGAGACAGCTATCGACAAGAAGCTGAGGCAAGAACAAGCGGGATTCCGGAAGAGAAGAGGGTGCACTGATCAGATCTTTGCATTGAGAAACATCATAGAGCAGACTCTAGAATGGAACTGCCCACTGTATATCAACTTCATTGATTTCAAAAAGGCCTTTGACAGTATCCACCATGACACTCTGTGGAAGATCCTAAGATCCTATGGAGTACCTCTAAAGATTGTTTCACTGATAGAGACGTTCTACAACCACTTTGAATGCAGTGTCATCCTCAATAATACATCGTCCGAGTGGTTCACAGTGAAATCGGGTGTTAGACAGGGATGTATCCTCTCGCCCATTCTCTTCTTGGTCGTCATCGACTGGGTTATGCGGAAAACTACATCAGATAAACCCAGGGGTATCCAGTGGACTCTCTTTTCCCAGTTAGAAGACCTCGACTTTGCTGATGACCTTGCATTTCTATCAGTAAAACTTGACCATCTGCAGGAAAAAACTGATCGATTAGAGAGATATGCAAAGCAAACTGGGCTTACCATCAATACATCCAAGACACAAGTGATGAGCATCAACACCACACCAACCGCACCTGTTACCGTAAATGGTGAACCACTTGAATTTGTACAGGACTTTACTTACCTGGGTAGTCTCATCAGCAAAGACAATGGAGGCCAAAAAGACATCAAGGCAAGACTCGGTAAAGCCCGCTGTTCATTCGCCAAACTGCAGAACATTTGGAAGTCTAACCAGTACACCACCAAAACAAAGATAAGACTTTACAACAGTAATGTGAAGTCCATCCTACTGTATGGCTCAGAGTGCTGGCGAGTGGTAAAAGGGGACATGGCCAAGATCGATGCGTTCCATAATAGATGCCTAAGAAAGATCTGCCGAATATTCTGGCCAAATAAAATTTCTAACGTGGACCTCTATAAGAAGACGAGTTGCAACAGTGCTGTCCTCGAAATCAAACGCAGACGACTAAGATGGCTAGGGCATGTTCTGCGAATGCCCCAAGACAGCATCCCCAAAGTGGCACTGAGATGGACACCACCTGGAAAAAGGAAACGAGGACGGCCAAAGATGACATGGCGACAATCAGTAATGGCCGAGCTGAAAGAGATGGGGCTGTCCTGGGGTGAGGCTCAGGCCTCAGCAAAAGACAGAACCTTGTGGCGAAGCATTGTTGTGGCCTTATGTCCCACTGGGGACGAAGAGGATAAGTGAAGTGAAGTTGCCATGATGACGTTCTTTATAGACGTGAACAATAGAGTCACGTCATCGTTTACGTACGTGAACAATGCTGTCACATGGATTCTGAACGGGTCTTTTCTAACGATCGGTGATGATGACGGCGGGAAATCCATTGAGTGTTGCCATGATGGCAATTACGTTCTTTGTAGACATGAACATTGACATTGATTTTCGTGCCTTTCTTTGGATTTTTTTTGTTCCATACCCGTTCGCATAGTCCAACGAAGGCACTGTTTGCCTTTGCTAGCCTACTGTCCATTTCTTTGTCTATTTTGGCTTCAGATGTGGGAATGCATCCTTAGTAGCTGAATTTGTGGACTGCTTTCAGTTCAGACTGTTCGATGAAGATGCTGGGTGGATGATACTCTTCTTGTGGCGCTCAATCAATGTCTACAAAGCTGTTTTGCTGACCACTCTCCTGTATAGTGCTGAGTCATATGGATCACCTATCGTCGCCATATGCTCCTCATCGAGCGTTAGTGATACCATCAGCGCTGCCTACGTGCTATCCTAAACATCCGTTGGAGTGATTTCGTCACCAACATTGAGGTCCTTGAAATGGCTGAGGTTACCAGCATCGAGGCCATGCTCCTCAAAACACAGCTTCGCTGTGCAGGACATGTCTCCAGGATGAAAGACCATCGCCTAGCAAAGATCGTACTATAATATTTATGGAGAATTATCCACTGGCCATCGTGACAAAGCGACACCTCAGAAAATATACAAAGTCAATCGCATGAACTGGTGACGCACGTATACAGTTTACCAGGCCACCACTTCCTTTAAAGCCACACGAATAGATCGACGTTCTGGACCAGTTGACGTTCTAGACCATCACACCGGGTTCGAATCCTGTGCTGCGATGAGCCATGGACAGTTTCTTTCCACATTGTTTTCCAATTAACTCAGCTGTATGAATGCGTACCTGGCTATAGACAGTGCTGTCCATTTGTACGAGCAACCCTAGCGCATTAATTGCAGAGTAACTGAATGCTTCCCTGGGATCCAGGTTGAGATGGTGTTTGATTGAACAGGGGGTAATGTGTAAAGCGCTTTGAGAAGTCCTGAGGATTGGATAGTGCGTTATTTAAGAACTTACCTTTACCTTGTTAACGTCCAATAACTAATTATAGCTAACGTCAGTGTCTCATGACCGCAACTTCGTCGATTTGACCGTATCCGACGTCTGGCCTGGTTCCATCGAAATTGCGCGCAATCCTTCCTTCAGCAAGTTCGCCTTGTCACCGTCGGTCGCTTGGAACGAGTATTGCACCGGTTATATAAGTGTCCGTCGTGTGTTCTCGGGTAATGTAGGAGTCCGATCCTAGATCTTCGTGCAGCTGGAGAAAAATGTTCTGGGTCCACATCTAGAAGCCGCGATATAACATGCCTGCGTATTTCGAGTTCGACGTCGAACGTTCAACTGGTTGTCACGCAGAAACAATGCAGTCACGTAACGGCGTCCCGCATTGTCTGAATGGATAACATGTCAACACAACATTCACAAATTAATAGTTTAGCCGTTTAGCGCACTCTGGAAATACTCCACCATCGCGCACCATACTATTTAAATGAAGTTAAAAAACAAATTTTTTAGATACCCCAAACCAAGGGGCACTGATTAAAAAGACAAATATCTTTAATCATCCCCACGTTACATCAATACACGCAACAAACTTTTTAACATATTTAAATTTTTGAAAAAAATATTTTTTATGTTTGCGCACACAGTGGTCTGACAATATATAGCCCAAAACGAATTCAATTAGAAATAATTTGTCAGAATTGATTGTTTTTGATCAATACACACACACACACACACACACACACACACACACACACACACACACAACACACACACACACACACACACACAAACACACACACACAACACACACACCACACACACACACACACACACACACACACACACACACACACACACACACACACACACACACACACACACACACACACACACCACACACACACACACACACACACACACACACACACACACACACACACACACACACACACACACACACACACACACACACACACACACACACACACACACACACACACACACACACACACACACACACACACACACACACACACACAATATATATATATATATATATATATATATATATATATATATATATATATAAAATGTTAATCATTGTCGAGCAATTACAAGAAACAAATTAAATAACGTTGATTCCTTGTCGTCGGGGTGCATGAGGTGGCCTTGCAATGGTTCCGTTCCCCCCGGATTCAGTTTTCTTTCTCTTCTATCCGCAAAAAAATCTTTACAGTTATGATCTTCATGCGTATAGGTTATAAAATCGTACGACCTTCCAAACTCGATCCGTCATCGTTGCTTCGTTTACAACGGATATTCTGTTTCCGTTGTAAACGTATTGCCGTCTAACCATGATTTCAAAGTAGCATGTTGAAAATCAGAACAGTAATTAGATGTCACGTGATTGTTGTACGGGGGGGGCATTCTAATCGCTACCAACCTACAGACTGCGCACGAGTATATTTCGCCTTGCGTTTGACATATTGTGAATTGACGACAGTTGATTTGCTGTAATAAGTGTTTGTTAATGACACAACCATGTTCAGGTCCACGTGTATAAGCTTCCTGTTCAAACGCCGGTCTCAGTAAGATAAAAAAAGTTAGGCCTATAAAAAAAATAGTACTCGCACACACCCACATATTTCAGTATCTGGTTTTTAGGATTTATCAGAACGCTCTAAACACTTTAATCCTTGGCACACCTGCATGCTCAATCAAAAACATCACTTTGACTTCTCCGAAAAGCATTAAGCCACGATGCAATTAATGCGCGAAGACTCGTAGTATACAAATTGCCAGACATGTACGCGTTCGTACAGCTGAGTGATCTGGAGCAACATAGACGGAACGAAACTGCTCAAGGTTCAAAACAGCTGCGTGGGAGCCGAACCGGGGTTCTCTCAATTGAGAGGCCAATGTTTTATTCACTACGCCACCGCACTCCTGTCACACACGGTGTGACACCCCGTCGTTAAAGGGAGGATGCCAGCTCCTCTGTCCAGATTTGGCCGCGCAGTAATTATATAACGGGAAGTAACATGGGAAAGTTAACTGGATGTTTTGTTTACCGTTTGAACGTGTTGCAGATGGAAATTTTTAAATTGCGAACGTTTTCCCAGCTTAATAAAGTAACTAAGCACAAATTGGCAGGCAGTAAACCTTCAACATGCATGTTGTAGTCATAAGAACGTAATATTAATTAAATTAAAAAATGAACGCTGAAACTGGCGCCCTCGGATATAGGACACAAAAGTTCAAGCACTTATTTGCACGGCGTAATAACGGGTTGTAATGGCACAAGTGATCTGAGCATATTTTACCCGTTCCAATGGCGACAAAGTCACTCTGCTCAACTTCCGATGAGGTAACCAAGAAGATGTCTGGAGACGCTAACCCTTACTCGAAGTACCGCTCGCCGCTGTCAGCACGCTACGCAAGTTCGGAAATATCATACAATTTCAGCGAACAGAAGAAATATTTTCTACATGGAAAAAACTGTGGACTTGGCTGGCAAAGGCAGAAAAGGTGGGCATGCAGCTGGAGGCGCCCGCACAGCTGCCACCTGGCAATCAGGGTCACTGATCCGCCGTGGTACTGGTCTGTGTGCCAAAGACACAGTCACACACATTCGCATGCACTCACACAGTGTCGTCACAGAATAAATCAGTCACCGAGTCAGAACTAGGGCTGAATCAGTCAATGACATTGTCCTGAGGCTGAGACAAAAATTGGAGTTGAAGATGAAGACGAACTAACAGTGACAGGGGAAACTTTTAAAAAAAAAATTTTTTTTGCTCTTCCCTGAAAGTAGTCACCATAAGAAGTATCATGGTAGTTGTTTCATGTATTTAAGTGAAATATTAAGCAAACTACAGACGTGTGAAGTTACGAATTTCATGACTTTTTCTGATGGCTTGCTAATATATGATTTTTTTATATAAACCACACATATTGTAATTATTTTTATTTTTCCTTAGTCATATTCACTAACTGAAGTGCAATGGTGCTTGTTTCATGTATGTAGATGAAATATTAAGGAAACTGCAATTTTTTGAAATTTCAAATTTTTCACCATTTTCCACAAATTTCTGACAGATGTAATCTTGCCAATAAACCTTTAGAAATGCAAAAAAAATTCTTCTGATATTAGTAATTAATTAAAATGCAATGATGCTTCCTTCAAGTACACATATGAAATAATAATGAAAATGCTATTTTATAAAAAAAAAATTTTTTTGTTTTCCAAACATTCTCCTATTTGATTTTGTACATAAATCACAAGATCATAAAAAAATTACACTGCTCTGACTGAAAGATTAACAACAGAAAGTTAATCACCTTGTCATAATCTTTTACATTTTTATTTACACATGTTTTCATTCATTTAATATGTGTCATAATTTGTCAACATTACACAAATTACATAATTTGTATACTCAAAACTAAATATTAATTGTCATCAAAGAGTACCCCAGTAACAACATAATAAGTCATGTGTAATATAATTTGATTTTTTTAAATAAAAATTCATAATCATTTTTTTATAATTAATCAATTAAATGTAGCCTAACCAATACACAAACGTGCAAACGATATGCTAAACATATAAAACAATACAATACAAATAAACAATTTAATATAAATTTGCTCCATTAAACATGGCAGTAATTAATTAGTTTGCACAGCCACCCCTGCAGCCGTCAGAACCTCTTGATTCAGTTCAGCTTTTGTCTTTGTTAGTGCTGCTAGTCTGCATGTTTGCACATGTGTCGTGCATATTAGCCACAGTGTAATAATGTTCAAGAACATGGGCTTAATGCCAATGCATATTGATTTTTTATGAGAAACCAAATGATGCGATAACATTGGTAATTTGCAATCCTACCCACTCTGGGACCCAGTCCCAGTCAGTCCTACACCCAGTAAATAAGATGATTTTTTTTCTAAATACTATACTGTGGATGCCAAGCTCAGAGACCACCAAGCTGGCTTCCGCAAAGACAGATCATGCACAGACCAAATAGCAACACTGCGAATCATTGTTGAACAATCCATGGAATGGGACTCATCCCTGTACATAAACTTTGTAGACTACGAGAAGGCATTTGATAGCCTCGACAGAGATACACTGTGGAAGCTTCTACAGCACTACGGGATACCGAATAAACTTATATCTCTGATAAGAAATAGTTACGAAGATATGGCATGCAGGGTCATTCATGCAGGACAACTTACAGACTCCTTCATGGTGAAGACAGGAGTGAGGCAAGGATGTCTTCTGTCACCATTCTTATTCCTGCTCGCCATAGACTGGATCATGAAAAAGACTACAAAATATAGAAGAAATGGGATCCAGTGGACACCTTGGAGCCAGTTGGAGGACCTGGACTTTGCGGATGACCTCGCTCTCCTCTCACACAGCCATCAACAAATGCAGGAAAAAACAGAGCTACTAAACACAGTGTCAACACAGCTAGGACTCAACATCAACAGAAGCAAGACAAGGATTATGAAAGCCAACACAAAGAACAACAACCCCATTACAATGAACGGAGAGCCGCTGGAAGAGACAGACTCATTCACATACCTGGGCAGTACAATCAACAAACATGGAGGCACAGCAGAAGACGTCAAAGCAAGGATACAGAAAGCAAGAGTTGCATTCATCATGTTGAGAAAAATTTGGAGAGCAAAACAAATTAAAACTAACACCAAACTGAGAATATTCAATTCAAATGTCAAGGCAGTTTTACTCTATGGATCGGAGACATGGCGAAGTACACAGAAGACACTAAAAAGAATACAGACCTTCATCAACAAATGCCTGCGTAGAATCCTACACCTGAAGTGGTCAGACAAGATATCCAACACTACACTCTGGAAAATGACCAAGCAACTACCCATAGAAAATGAAATAAAGAAGAGAAAATGGAGGTGGATAGGACATACACTCAGGAAACCACCAAACACCATCACCCGTCAAGCCATCACATGGAACCCCCCAGGGAAGAGACGAAGAGGTAGGCCACGAAACACCTGGCAAAGAGACACAGAAAAAGAAACGAAGGAGATGGGATACACCAGGAGAGAAATGGAGAAGATGGCCACGGACAGAAAACGGTGGCGTTCCTTGGTCGATGGCCTATGCTCCCAGCGAGCAATCAGGCATAAGTAAGTAAGTAAAGTAAGTATACTGTCCTAACATTATCAAGATGAGAAGCGTGGATATTAATTGTAGCGAGAGGCGCGTATAGTTTAGTGGTTAGCATTTTCGCCTGTCATGTCGGTGGCCCAGGTTCAATGACGGTCCCGGCAGCATGATTCATGGCTGATGTATTTATTTATTTTGCATTTGATTGTTATATACACATTTTATATAAATATATACTTCTATTTCTTCACTACATTGATACATAATATAAATTTACACCAATGCCACCTTTGATTTAGTTCTGTACAATAGCTATGCGTATTCATATGTTTTACATGTATTTTTATTATATTTATTTCTTATTAGTTTTAACTACTATTTGCAACACTGCTGACCATATATTTTGTTTAGATTTTAGTGTATAAATAAAGTTTATTATTATTGTTGTTATTATTATTATTATAACAACACACATAGCCACTATAGTAAACACTCTTTCGTACCTGCTCTGCGAATACCGCAAGTCTTTCCTTAATTCATAGAGCACTGATGTCACTGCTCTGCGAATATTGCAACTGTTTTCCTAATTTGCAGAGCAGTGACATCACACCTCTGCAAGTAGTGGCAGCTTCCCAGGTTGTCGAGCAATGACGCCTAGATATTATTATGACAGTAAATAGTATTTAGAAAAACTTCTTTGAACACGTGCCAACTAAAGTTAGTAAGCAGCGAATAAAACCTGCCCACTGAGTTCTAATTATCTAATAAACACCCTTCCTACCTGCTCTGCAAATACTGGCAGTGTTTCCCTAATTCGCAGAGCAGTGATGTCTTTGGCCATTTGGTGTTTGATTCATGTAATTCATGAATTATAACATGAATTTAAGATACAACAGCCTGTTAACAATGCTATTTGTAAGTAACACAAGCCTATACAAATTTAACCAAAGCCAGATTGTAGGTCTATGGCACCTTTTATATCCAAGCATGAAATAATTCTACAGTGTAATAATTACCAGTATGCTTTCAGTGTGTAATAACCAAACACGATGGCAAGCCGAGCCAAAGAGACTGAAGACCCAGCAGTGGCTCCAGCAGTGAAAAAGTCTGGCAGGGTAAGTTATTAACAACCCCTTGTATCATCCACAATATATGCATATTTAAACGTTTAAACATGTTATCGTCATCACTGTGCAGCCGTAGTGCCCTGTGGTTGGGTGAAGGCCTCAGCATGCTGTTTCCATGTCTGCCTAATAGTGCCTATCTTGCACTATCCTCTACCAGTACCCGGTAGTCATCTCGTTTGTCTCTTTATCGTCTCGCCGGTCTTCCTGAAGATTGTTTCCCCTCATACGGTTTCCAGATGGTGATATGCCATGTCCATTGGTTATCTCATATTCTGCTGACGTGTCCTGCCCATGCCCACTTCCGTCTTCCGACTTGTTCAGTCGAGTCTGTGACCTTTGTCTTTTCTCTTATCCAGATGTTTGTTTTCCTCTCCCGGTATGTGATGTTTAACATCCTTCTTTCCATTTTTGTTTGTGCAGCTGCTAGCTTGTTATAAACTTGTGATAACATGGTTAAATGCACAAAATCATCCTGGTAGAAATGTATCTACCATGATCGTACGTAGGCTGCCGCATATAGGGTGCACTGGCTTGCAATTCCTAATGTTATGTTTGAGCATATTTACACCAGAAAAGTATGGCAGTTAAAACAGTCTGTACAATTGGATCTACATGTACTAGTATATAAACAGCAGTACAAGCACAATTACTAAGAAATTTAAATATTGAATCAGCTAGCGTAACATAAAGGCGAAAAAGGGAAAGGGAACTCCACCTCTGGTAATGCTTGGTCAACCCCCGTGCTTAGCAGAAAGACCCCTTCAGGTCAATGTGTCCAACACTGTCTTACCTGCGGGCGGTGGCATACCAGCAGAGACAACGCCGCCTTTGAAGCTGAAGCTAGTCTTGTCACCCAACAAGGAAGTGCCACTGTGTGAAACCATGGATGTCATATCTCCGTCGGCATACGATATGGAATTGGCTGAACTAGCTTAAGCTCCAAAAAAGGTCAGTACACAATTACAGTAGACGTTTTATTTAAATCGTTATTACTTAAATTCTTAAAACAGATTATAAGAGTCTTTTTATTATTAATTGATAAAAGAATGTGTTTTAAAAGGCAGACTGGCAAATTCAAGTTTTACCTTACAAAGAGACGTCCATATATTGTAATCTTAGTTGAATCAAAAATTGGTGTTTCCAGGCTCTGCTCAGTTCCCCTTTCTCCCAAATGCCTTTACCCATCTGGCATGGTCCAAAACATCCCATGGGCTGATACTGATCAGACTCAAGTCTGCAACCACAGAGTCCTGTTAGGTCTTCCTTGACCTGCCAATGGGAGCTGTCCCCTGCCTCACTAATTTTGTACAGCTCTTGCAACAAGCAGTTATTTATATTATATTAATAGCCTGGTTTATATTACACATACACAAGCCAGTTGCTAAGGCAACAGTTAGAAATGTGTGACATTGTTGATGAGTTGGCGTGTGATATGATTTGACAGAGATTGAAGAAAAAGAAGAAAAGGAAGCGGGAAAGTGAAGGTGCGAACGGACTCAAGACATTATTACTAGGAGAGACAGTGGCCAAGAAAAAGAAGAAATCATCCAAGAAACAGATGACAATGTCTCAGTCAACAGATGAGGAAGAAAGCTACTAAACACAGTGTCAACACAGCTAGGACTCAACATCAACAGAAGCAAGACAAGGATTATGAAAGCCAACACAAAGAACAACAACCCCATTACAATGAACGGAGAGCCACTGGAAGAGACAGACTCATTCACATACCTGGGCAGTACAATCAACAAACATGGAGGCACAGCAGAAGACGTCAAAGCAAGGATACAGAAAGCAAGAGTTGCATTCATCATGTTGAGAAACATTTGGAGAGCAAAACAAATTAAAACTAACACCAAACTGAGAATATTCAATTCAAATGTCAAGGCAGTTTTACTCTTTGGATCGGAGACATGGCGAAGTACACAGAAGACACTAAAAAGAATACAGACCTTCATCAACAAATGCCTGCGTAGAATCCTACACCTGAAGTGGACAGACAAGATATCCAACACTACACTCTGGAAAATGACCAAGCAACTACCCATAGAAAATGAAATAAAGAAGAGAAAATGGAGGTGGATAGGACATACACTCAGGAAACCACCAAACACCATCACCCGTCAAGCCATCACATGGAACCCCCCAGGGAAGAGACGAAGAGGTAGGCCACGAAACACCTGGCAAAGAGACACAGAAAAAGAAACGAAGGAGATGGGATACACCAGGAGAGAAATGGAGAAGATGGCCACGGACAGAAAACGGTGGCGTTCCTTGGTCGATGGCCTATGCTCCCAGCGAGCAATCAGGCATAAGTAAGTAAGTAAGTCAATGCCTCGACGCTTACATTTGCTTCAACCCTGGCTGACAGACGTCTCAAGTGATTCCCCTGGCGCCACACCAAAGAACTGTTTGTTTTTGTCCCGTCTTTGCAAATTGATGAAGGAACATTACCTGTGGTGCCTCCTGTCCAGTTGGCAACTCACCAACTGCCGTACAAATACAAGATCGTGGAACCGGAACCCTGGGTAGGCAAACTGTGCTATTTGATTATCTATACCAACTTTGGAGCATAGTAGCAGTATCATCTCCCAAGTGCTGAAGCTCACAAAATTCTTTTAATAATCTTAATAGTATATTTTATTTGCCATATCGAGTATTGTTCGTGGTGCTTCATAGCCTTCACAACATATTAAGATACATAAAAAAAATGAATATATGTATATTAATAACAAATTTGTAGTAATAATTTTTTACAAAGGGTACCACTGTCTCAGTAATTGTTATGTAAATGTATATTGATTCTACAGCGCCATATTTGTATAATTATATGTTGCTATACAAGTACAAGAGAAATAGTATAAAATTAAAACAGTTTGATTTTCTAGAAAGTTATTATCAACCGTGTGCCTTGCCCCTGTCTCTGCCTGGCAGTGCACCACGGTACCCACAGATCAGCCATGCCCGGGCTGCCTTCTCTAATGAAGATTTACTCAGAGGAGGGTCAGCTGCTTCACATGTAAGTGGAGTCTTAACAATTGTATTAATTTGTATAGAGAACGGACATAACTGTATCCTACATTTCCTAACTTATTGTAATAATGTTTTAGTGTAATACCTCTAGGAATGCGATATGTCCAACCCTTCTATTTATACTCATTATAAACATGTTTTTGTCTTCAAATGTAACCACACATGTACCAGGTAATACATTTTTATGTACTCATTTTGCATCTGATTTGTAGCTGATGTTGCATGCTTTTAACTATCACATATGTCATGTTTTAGGCAATACTCTGGGAACAGGACAGCTAATATTTTGAGGAAAGAGATTCAGGAATTGGAAGATTTATTGAAAGGTAGGAAATACTTAGTGATGTCAAACTATCACAATATTTTACAGAATCAGTGTGGGCTGCTCCTAAACAACTTAACTTTATTCTTAATGTGAGAAGCTTTGCAAATATTTGGCTACATAATAATTATATCAGTATGTTTTTCTTAAATTTATTCAACATTAAAGACAGACAAACTACAACTATCCATGAAAACAAACTACAACGATCCATGCCCATATGCATGGAATAGGTAACACTTTATTGTGGGTAACTGCAACAGGGTTACAAATATGTATCAGGTGTTTTGGCAACTTCTTGGTGGTACATCTGAATGGGGCGAGAAAGTCTTGGGGAGTGTATCTGCTTATCGCACTCATAGATGATGACCCAGTTAAGTCTCTTCCCTGATGCACAACAAGAAAGGGTAGAGTAAGCATGAGTTTCGTCTTGCAGCAAAGGGTGAGTGATGTTAACTAAGATGCTGCACTTGTGGTATATTTTAATGTGACACCTTTGGAGTGTTGTAAGTGTATCTCATCCAAGGTGCCAAGGTCCTATTGCCCTTTTATCTGGTCACTTCCTTCCTCTGATCTACCTTTGTTTTTCCAGATTCGTTCTTCAATATGACATACTTGACTGCTGACCTCCAGTAACTAATGCCCTAGAATTGTTAGATAATCAGTGCATATGTGGACCATATATGGTAGCATTCAGTGATACAACCATGCATGCACATTGCACATGTCACTGCCTTACTGCTGTGTTGTCTGCAGGTGTTGGTTCTTGTGATTGTTGCTCCATTGTCATATAATATCAAGCCGAGATCAGTCACCTGCAAACCATGCTCAACTGCATAAAAGGAAGAGTGGAAGAAATTGAAAGGTAAAAGTTTAACATGAATTAAGCATTTATTTAGAATACATGCTATGGTGAATTCAACGCATGAATTATAAAATGTCACAAAATGTGTGTGTGTGTGTGTGTGTGTGTGTGTGTGTGTGTGTGTGTGTGTGTGTGTGTGTGTGTGAGTGTTAGTGTGGGTGGGT
>JAODUO010001427.1:285000-287500 GCA_025642075.2 Ridgeia piscesae | reverse complement strand
ATGGCAATAGCAATGGTCAAATACATATTGCAAAGTAAAACAATGTATACAAATGGGCAATAGCAATGGTAAAAGACATATAGCAAACTTAAACAATGTGTAAAAATGGGCAATAGCAATGATCGAATACATATTGCAAAGTAAAACAATGTATTCAAATGGGCAATAGCAATGGTCAAATACATATTGCAAAGTAAAACAGTGTATACAAAAGGGCAATAGCAATGGTCAAATACATATTGCAAAGTACAACAATGTGTAAAAATGGGCAATAGCAATGATCAAATACATGTTGCAAAATAAAACAATGTGTAAAAATGAGCAATAGCAATGGTAAAAGACATATAGCAAACTTCAACAATGTGCAAAAATTGGCAATAGCAATGATTTAATACGTATAGCAAACTACAACAATGTGTAAAAATTTGCAATAGCAATGGTCAAAGACATATTGCAATCTACAACAGTGTGTAAAAGAGAGCGTACTTTCGTAAATGCTTCTCATCTTTGTGCCCTATTAATTGCAACATAGCTGAACACTTCGTCATGACGCAGTTTATTTGAACATATGTCAGGTAATAAGTTACAAAGTTAATTGAATAGTCCCAAGTTCAAGATACTGGATAATAATAAGAACGTACTTTTTAGCATGTAATTTTCAAATTGGAATATTGTGATAACTATATATATATATATATATATATATATATATATATATATATATATATATATATATATATATATATATATATATACGTATCATATATACTAAATAATGTTTTACAGTGTTGCCCACGGGGTTAGATATCAAGAGTCACAATGACCCTCTCTCCAACGTTCTGGGGGTTAATTTTGTAATGTTGTCATCTCACATTGCAATTGAGCTGTCACTCAACAAACAGTACAGTCAACAAATTAAAATAATTGTTTCGCTGACTTCTTTATTTGTAAAAACAAATCGCAGACATAAACCATGACAATGTGATAGTTTTACTGCAATTGTATCGTTGATTGTTTTACATCAAGTGATTTATGCCTATTGTAGTGCACTAACATTGGTGCTACACTGAAATGCATATGAAACTTAAAAGAAAAGATGTCCGTGTAACCAACATTAAAAATACAAAGTCGAAGCAGTGCACTAACATTGGTGCTAGGTATAATCAAACAAAATTTTTACCAACAGGTGCTACGCTATAGCGCTGGACCTAAAATCACTATATTCAATTTGGCTAAAGGTCAGAAATGTCCTTAGCCTAATGAGATTTTATTTAGCCATTTTATACGTCAATTTTAATTAACGTATAACATAATGATATCATTTAAAATAAAATAAAACGTAAAGCAAATAAAACATCCAATATAATTTTTATAGAAACTTTGCCTAACCATAAAAAAGCTGAACAACTACTCAGAATTTTGCAAACATGCAAAAATAATTAATGGGACATTTTTCAGTTATTAAAGACTAAACAACACCTATTATTAATGTAATAAAAATAAAATTAACAAGGTAGCAAACGTTGAAAGAGATAATTGTATTAACAAGGCCAAATCATTAATAACAATCTACTCTATTCTTGTTGCTCTGCAATGATTCGAACATCGCATTAACATAATTAAAAACAATTTGTCTGCTCACTAACTAGTTAATTGAAAAGAATAATTCTCACAATATTGTTATTTAACCTATACTATAGGTGGACTGTAATCCTAGCCTGGGTGATGCAGGCTATAATTACATTAATTAAATCAAATCTATATTGTCATTGGGTTGAATGTTTACCAGGTGGCACATCAATTAACGCCATGTGTCCTCACCTGTACTGAGCGATAGCGGGAACCTGTCAGGTACGGCGTTGTACTTGTATCAAATTTATAATGAGTGCTAGCAATAGGTCGAACAGGTCTCCATGTTCCAGGCAACACAATACTTGATTGAATTAAGCGCTGCTGTTGTGAAGTTAACTAACTGAATGGATCAGTGATCTATTGTTAACTGAGCAGGTCACGTCACGTCTCACGCTGACTGGTTATTTCGGTCGGTTTGATGTCCGATCGTTTATGCAATTTCAACGGAAGCGTGCAGGAAATAATGCAGTCATGTACTGCTGATAACGTTACTAATAACAACTAAAATAATATTTCACCAATTTGGCGTACAGCTTTTATTTATTTTCGCCAAATAGCAAACCGTTTCAGTTATGAAGCAATTGGCGAAAGCCAATGACTCAGTGACATTTTGTCGAATTCAAATGAATGCCAACTATTTGCGTGCGCACTTCTAAACGAGGGAGTTTCCGCTAAGGGGGAGAACTCTGTTAAACAGTTGTTGTCGTATGCTCAATCGGCGATCGTACTTCTAAATGACCGGATGAAGAGAAGTTAAAATGTCTTCTTCAGCGATGCCAGGCACGATTGAAACGTTGTGCGTCATTGTGACACCCTTAAAAATAGCTGTGCGTCATAATGTTCATTTCGTGTGTCGTTTACGCAGGTA